>CAOJBK016191964.1:52500-87500 GCA_948294925.1 Codiaeum variegatum | reverse complement strand
AATAGATGACGCCCCCTCGCCCTCGGCTGTTACGACGGCCCTCACGAAAGAAGCAATGGCCAAAGCCAGACCACCTCCGCAGCCCATCTTGATGATAAACCCATAGAGGGCTCGACTCCCGAGAGAGACCCCCATCTTAATAAGTAGGGAAATTACATAGTCATAAAACCCCCAACTATGAAGAATAAAGAAAACGATAGCTAGAAATGTCAAAATACAGAAAAGACGAAGAATAGCAATTGAAACACGCAGGCATACTCCTTGCTTCTGGGGACATTGATCCAAAGCTCGAGTACGGTCCGTGCGCCGTTTTTCTGGATAGGTCGAACTATTGGAAGCAAATGGAAAAGGAAGACCGAGTGAGATCAAAGAAACTAGCAGACTGATCACTAAATAGATAGAAATAGGTGCAAATTCTGACATCACCACTTAACATTAATTCGCTTCTTGCTTTGAAGCGGCATACCGAAAAAAAAAAGAGTGTTTGAAACACCCGAAAGCCCTTTACCGGATTCGAACCAACGACTTAAGCCTCTTTCTTGAAGGGCGAGCGTGACTCTTCTGTTTGAAGAAAGAACTCTTCTTTCTTCTCTTATGATATTTTGATATTTTAGTTCCAGGGGGTAGGGTAAGGTCCCTCAGGCCAAGTCCATCAAAGGCTCTCCTTCGTTATATAAGGCTCGAATAATGCGCTCATCCGCTGTCGGCTAATCCTACCCAGCGAGAAAATGGAAATGCACGCTAACACGCCCTTTTTAGTAAACCCTTCGCGCAGCTCTTTCAACTGCCGCCTAATTTCCCAACAAGTTTCTGGTTTCAATATCCATCATGTTTGAATATAAGTCTTATAGGAGTCTAAATAATAAGTAGGGAATTGGATAAAGGGATAGAAAGGAATCCCTACCATAAACGAAATGAAAGGAATTCATTATCGATAAGCAGTGGCTAGAACAGCACAACGATAGAAACATGAGGAAAATCGTCTTCATCAATTTCTATTTATCAATTGATCAGATTTTCTAGGCGGAAGATAAGATATTGTTACTGGGCTAGGATGTTCATTTGATTTGGGAAGGATCTGGGATGAAGCTGTAGAGTTCTCGACCAGTAGAGTCAAGTGGAGAAGACATTGCTTGAGAGGAAAGCAGATTCTTTTTTACAGAAATTGTTTCAGCGCGGTAACGAAGTCTGTTTTTCTCCCTGCCCGTGCAGTAGGCGGAACAAAACCAATTAGTTAGTTAGGGTTCCAAACTTCCCCTTAAGGGCCTTCCTTAGGAGACGTTCGGTCTGTACCAGAGATGAAGCCAAAAAAAGCCTCAAAAGGTGGCTCAGTCAGATCCAACTGATCCCTCCAACTCTGTGTGCACGTTTCCACAAAAGATGAAGGCTTTTTTCATTGAATGGGCTCTCTGGCTGTTGAAAGAGTTTAGGCTCTTATCTTTCTTTATAGGCGGCATATAAACGAATGTCGATTGGTCTAATTCGAAGAAAAAACAGGTTCGGCATAATAGGTCAACATAGGCAACATAGGTTAGTCCTTTAGCACTAAATCCAGGCCTAGATTGAATATCTTGAATTGGAAGCCTAATAGTTTAAGCCGGTTGGAGGCAGTTAGTTTGGAGTACAAAATAGTTTCAGTACTCACTGGTTCAAATAGTGACTTCGGGACAGAGATAGTGAATCCTTTCTCTTCGGAAAGTAAAGGACTCAGCATCCACAGCTCCGCCCGGCCTTTCCCAACCTAACAAGGGAGAGCTTGAAGAGGACATATGGCCGAGGATCGAAGAAGCAAGGGATGACCCTTTCCAGATGCCCCTAGCTAGGTGACCTGACCTGTGTGGATGAGGCAATAGGGTCCTTTTCCCTAAGTTTATTTCATTCTAGGCTGATGATTCAATACCTTTTGATGGTGAGGAAGTAGCTAGTAGCTTCGACAAAGAAAGCTGCTATATTTGACTTACCATCACATCAAACTCTCTCTTTCCATCAGACAGCAGGATGGCCCAGCCCGGACATGAAAGCGCATTTGGAAGCATATGTGTGCCACTTTGGCACGCAGCTCTACTTTCATGGTTCCGCTGTTCTTAGGCCTTGAGTTAAACGTATGTTGAGCTTTGCTTTCGAATGAGGTTAGCTTTGCTTTCCACGTGGAAAGTCTGACTGAGCGTCCCCTCTTGTGCCCGAATCTTCTCGGCTGAATCGTTGAGTGCCACATGAGATGACAGGTTCGATTCTTTCCCTCTTGGCTGAGTGACCTTGCTCTTCCCTCTGGACCCATATAAGTTAAGTGTAGCGCTCCGATCTCCGGCACAGATTTAGCGATAGATACGCAGCATTGAATGAAGGAAGGTCCGGGTATCAGAAAAGGATTTCAACCTCTCTTCCTACTCGATCTTCGGCATTTACTTTTGATGCGCACTAAGTTTTGATTTTCCTATGTTATAGCTTTCAATTCGATCAAGGGGATTTTAACCTTAACCCACACAGCCGTGTCTCCTTCATTACAAGTTATTGGGATGGAGATAGGAATTCATATATAGGTGTCTATCATTGAAGTGAACTAATCGATTAGGTCATACTGGTGTTAGCCGATTTCTAAGCGCATTGTATCCCTTATTATCGCTACATTGATGAATGTTTCGTGTTTAAGGATTTCACAGCGGAACGTTCTGTCAATTAAAGACACCCGGCTTCTTCGAAGCTGTTGAAGCCCTGAGACCTTTTGTCTTTCTTTCCTTGGAAGACTTCTCCTTCTTTAAATGCCTTTGAATAAGACCTAAGGTTCTAAGCAAAGCATGAGAAAGGGAAAGAAGACCATAGAAGGATCAATAGTAGAAGAATAGGCATCGAATGCTGCTATTAAATGCGCTGTTGTTGGTGAGTGAATAACCGGTCTTGTCGTAGCAGCTGATTCGTTCACAAGAGAAGAGCCTAGGGACTGATGACTTTGACTGCTTTACTGTCTTGCTAACCATTTCTCCTCGAGTCGATTACGTCTTGGATCCGTCGAAACCGATGTTGCAATCAATGCTTAACACATAGGATTTCAAATTGTCCATTCATCGCTTCGTCCATGAGCGGCCCGTAGAGCGCTTTACCCCTATAACCGGCTTTCTATCTCTAACTCGAAGTGGAGCTTGGATCACAGTCTGTGAGTGAGGATACGTATGGGGCATTCGCATGAGGAAGACCCCCCTTGGTTCCCCTGGCTCCTGCACCACATCCGCTTGTTACTAGAAGTCATCATTGGGAATCATCAACCATCACCGGGAAGAGCCTTTCCAACAAGTGCTATTTTCGTATGTTAGATCCGTCCTCGTACTATGGATTTACCAATCCAATGGCACGGGGAGAAATTGATCGATACGTGATCTTCCTTCCCTCGAGTAGAGGACTTTGAGTGCATAGCCTTTTTCTAACTAGTAAAACAGGCCAAATGAATCGAAGGTAGGAGCGGAAGTAGCTCAGCTGCAAGGGGAGGAGGCTGGAGTTTGTTTCTCGACGCGAGAGATGAGATCTAGTTTATACTTCTGCGCGCAGCGGAGCAGCTAGCTAATCAAGATGCTAAAAGAGAAGGGCACAACCGGAATTCGAAAGGGGTCCACTTGTCCATTTATTTATGTAGTTTGGAACATGCATTCCACAACCTTAGAGTCAAGTTCAATCATCAGATCTACTATAGATTTGACTTGGCTCTTTGTTGGAATAATGAAAGCAGTTGACAACTAGACCAGCAATATGTTTATGACCGATTTCCATACTTTAGGTACCGAGGAGAGAGATGAAAGCCTTGTTCCCTCGCTAAACTAGTATAAAAAAATGACTACCTCATGGAAGAAGAAGACCTAAGCTAAACAAGAAAGTTTGAGTCAACATCAAAGGATGTTCGCAAGGGAGTCCTTCAATCCGATGCCGGAGAAGTCTTGTATAGAGATTAATACAATGTTTTGAGCATGAGGTGCTTAGTTCCAGTCTTAGAAGAATTGACCGACAAGAGAGAAGAGATTTGGAGAAAGAGAAAGACAACGAAGTGAGCGGAAGATCCCTGGCCAAGAAGATTATCAGACAAGGGTCTTTCTGGTTGACAATGGAATCCGACTGTTTGTCAAGATCTGCCATCCGTGCCAAGTACACGGAAATATGAGCCACTTGCCGCCATCAACAGCATGATTAGCATGAAAAAGAACAAGCATACCCTTCACAAAAGAGGGTTAACACAGGTGGAGTTGCCGTGGACCTAGATAGAAGAGAAGCTGTTTCGTTTGATCTGGAATTCTATCTTAGTGTCTGGACTCAGTCCATTCCTCAACTGACGGAGGCCAGGATTACCACATGAAAGAAAGAAGAAAGACACGCAGGGCCTTTGAGCTGGAACCTTGCGTTAGGTAAGAAATTATGTGATGGAATTCGTTTCATAGATGAAGTTACCATTCCATACAAGGAAGAGAAACGTGAGTCAAAAGAGGCTTGACCGTGGGAGACTTATGAGACTGGAATTTCACAAGCGGGGAGTGAACAAGGTTAGCTTATGGGTTTCGTTCACCAGTGGGATGTACCGGAAAGAGACTTTGAATCAAGGGTTGAAACAGTCTCTATTGACCAGAGAGACTTGGGCCAGGCAATTGACAAAGATTGGAGCATAGATAGACCCAAAGAGAGGGAGAGAACGTGACTTAAAGGTCACGAGAAGCGCCATTGAACCTCATTTCGATAGAGCGTCGGGAATAGAGATCTGAGGATTGAGAGGCGGGAAATTGAATATGTGGAAGACCAACAGCCAGATCACAAGAAGAACACTATATATGGAATTACCCAGCAAAGGCTTTGACTGATTGACTATGGAAATAGAATTGTAGAGCAGAGTTATACAACATACTAGAGACTTTCAGTGATGCATTAGGAAGCCAAGGCGAAGGTACACAATACGCTCGTACACCTTAAAGGTTTGAAAAGATAGGAACTCTTGGGACTCTTCCTTTACCGGGGACAGCTACGAAGCCACCAAGACTGCTTGGAAAGAGACAGATTGAAAGTGTTTCAAACTCCCCTGCCCCATCCTTTGATCCTTTTTACTGGCTTGAATCAAGGGGAAGAAGACATTACTTTAAAGGAAAAGGAAAGGCTCACTGACATTGAGATTGAAAGGGAAGCTTTAGCTTGGAAAAGGAGAAGTAGGACGGTAGGACTTTCTTGGAATAGAAGCTCTTTTCGCGACTCCCTTCAAGTCGAACTTAACTCGACTCCCTTCGTTATTACTCGAGTTCCTTCATCCCTTGCTAGTGGACTGCTTTCAAGGGCTAGAATAGAAAGAGGGAAGGCAGCTGAAGGCTTGTAAGGGATGCCATTGAATCTGGTGTCGTAAGTAATCACAGAAACTTCATACCGAGATCGAAGATTCTCTACTCCGTGAGGATCTCGCAAATGGGCTTGGCTTGGACGAATGCCCGGAACCCCCTGATCATGCCTCGAAGGTAAGGTCCTGCGGTAACGGTGGGCGTGGATAAATGTCTACCCGGGACACATGCGGAGATTGGATCAGTGATGCCAATGAAATGAACCACTCGGCAAAGCTCGGTACAGTTTTCGCATGCATCAGCGAGTGCGCTTTCTTTCCGCCTATCACATCTTTCCCCCTTATATATCCTACTCCCTGGCAGTGATAAGGGTTGGAGTGCCAGGAGGCTAGGGAATACGATCCAGCCGGCTCTCATAAGCCCCCTCAACAAAGGCGTATTTCAATGGAAAGTTTTATGCATGCGCAAGAGAAGGCCTTAGTCTGTGCCAGTCCCCGAGTAAGAAGTTCCTATTCAACACTACTTTTCAAGTAGTTCCTATTCAACACTACCCCTGAGTGAACAGTCTTTTCAACAAAAGAGACAAAAGCTTCTCCCTCGGGTTCCTTCACTGGGTGACTTCACTAAAGGGATTTCTATTTAAGATTAAGAGCTGGGTTTGGATCCCACCCAATATCAAGACAATATCCTCATTAACTCAAGGCTATGTCCGGATCGCCTCTACGCTTTTCGCCTGCCGCTCCCGATGCAATTCCTGATCTTCTATTCTATTTATAGAAATATCATAAAGTAAAGTAAAGACAGATCGTAGCTACGAGAAGAGAAGAAAGGTATGCCGGTTGATAGATGTAGTTCCTTCTACTTTTTTTTTTACCGAATTGAATTGTTGTTTACTTTCGATCGTGGTACTTTGAGTTGGTCTTCTGTGTACCCGGGAAGATCTAATTAGCTCTGGTTCTAGGAGCCTAGCCTTCTTTCGTAGCCAAGGGATTCCACTCTCCTTCTGAGATGGAGAGAAAGGGCTGGTATAGAATCCGATCTTTCTCTTTGAAAGAATCCGGTGCTAGTCTTTACTGCTCTCCTCCCTCTCTAGCTACTTTCATACCAGTCAATCTCACATCAGGAAGAGCCTTTGGTTCTGTGATCAGATCAGCCAAGCCAATTAGAGTTTAAGGCGGGGTTCACAAGGGTGAATTAGCGAGGTCTTGGAGAAGCTGGATAAACGGATGAACCTGCTCGCCTTTTTTCTGCTTTCTAGATGATGGATGCTACCTAGCTCTAAAGGTCTTTCTAAAGTTTCCTATTCGACCTTATCCAAATTCAGCTTTAGGTTCCGTCATTGGTTTTCCAAAGGATGGATTGAAGGTAAGGTAACTAGACGAACTGAGTGAGATAAACTGAATAATCAACTGGCCTTTCCACCTAGCCCATTACTACTACTACTTGCCCACTGGATTAAAAACTACTTTGAGAGTTTACGGAACGAGGTGTAATCAAGGTTGTCCTACGATACGAAACTGAAGGGAAGAATGACGTGCCCTCATCCCCCCGGCCTATGATCGGATTTTTTTTCTATATACTCTTTTCTTTTTTCGATGTCTGGAGTACAAAAAAGCTCTAAGACCCCTTTTCTTTCCTGCTTGCCTTTTTTGGGCGTTTTTGCTCTTTTATTTTCCTATAATTTCTAAAAGCTAATAACATCCATTTAGCTTATCCGATCCGTCCCTTTGTCTCTAATATATATTCCTCTGGTCTGGCTTTGCTTGGCGGGGATAGAACCAGCTTCAATTAGTGCTGCGCGTTCTCGATCACCTACTTGCTGAGCTGAGCATTTTCTCAATAAGCTAGACTTGGTGGTGGAGGAAAAATGGAGATTTAGTAATTGCGAATCTAAACTCGAAGGACCCATCTGAAATACTGAAAGAAAGGTAGGGGCTGGGAACATAGGATAGGGACATGGCTTTCACTCAATGGTTAGCTAGCTCATATGGAATAGGTCTCTGCTTGCTCCTGCCCGCTCTTACGGAAAAGAGTCCTAATCCTTCCATTCTGTCTACAAAGACATTCTTTGATTCAGGCTAAGATGCTTTATCTCTAACTAAGAACTATAAAGGGAAGGGTAAAAGCCCTCTGAAAAGGGAAAAAGATAGGCTGACCTCTCTTCTATCGCTTTCTGCTCTTTCTTTCTGCTAATGATTGATTCGTCCGGAGTGTCCTTTCTAAATTAGAAAAGCTGACTTTCGGGTCTCTCTCTTTAAGGGTCGAGGTAAGCACTCAAAGGCATGCGCGTGAAGAAAGGACTTCCCCACTTCTCTAGCTTAGCCTACCTCGCAAGGGCTGGCTTTCACGCTAGGGCCCTAGAACTAGCAGCTCCCTTTCTTAGGCTCAAGCAAGCTATATCTTCGTAAAGGGCTAAGGGTGAGTCTTAACGATGGGGATGAAAAAAGTAGCGTGCTAAAGCGATATGCAATACTTTTGCTTTATAGCGCTCACTACTTTCATAATCAAGTATAGACCATAGAAAATGATTGAAGGAAGAGATTTAGTTTAGGACGAGAGCTTGTCAACCCACTCCTTATTCCTCGAAGAGGGCTAAATCCGCTATGGAATAGATTTTCCAATCTATCAAGCTTCGTTCCTCTTACTCTTCCTCTCTTTTCTAGTCTAGTCCCATTAAACATTTATACTCAGAAGGAAACTAAAGAAAAGCTCTCTTCCTGACGTGGACCTAGGCTTTCTCATTAGAGTCTTATTTCAGGCTTTCGTAGAAATGGAATTTTCTTTCTCTAGCCCGCGCAGGGTGGTTACCTTCAAATATCTCTAAACCTTCCATTATCTATTTTCCTATGTAATTTCATCCGTGAAACGACCTGGCTCTACTTCAGACTTTCCATCTTTCTTTCTATGAACATATAAGAGTGAGTCATTAGTACACTAGGAGCATCTTTTAGATAAACCCCATCTCTGAGCTAAACATTAGAATCTTTTCTTCCAACGCCTAATTCTCACTGATGATAAAGCACTTTCCTTTGCAGTACTACTCACCTAAAGGAATTGATTCCCCCAGTCATTACACCGCGGTGTCGATAACTTTTTGACATGAGATTGTGTTAGGCCTAGCTTTGTAGTTGAGTTCTTCCAATAACATGACCGTATTGCTTGGAATGACCTTCGAACCGAAAACATCTTCTTTCTTGGGGCTTGCACTTGCCATGTATGTTTAGTCAGTACTTTCTGTGTCTGCTTAGACGCCCAATATAAAATGCATAGGAAGATCTATTTCACCGACGTCAGACTGTCTTGGATAAGCTCAAGCTCAATAAATCAATCGATCATGGTATTCACGGTCATCCCAGCCCCTATCAGCATAGATTCTGAAACAAAATGGTATTCGAGATCGGGCACCCAAGCCAGGTTCGATATCAATCAGTTCGCTTCCTCCCACCCGCGTGCATGTCTTGGCTTTCCAGAATCTCTTTAGAAATTGATATGATTTGGTGGAAACAACTATCTACCAATGACGAGATGACCGAGGTTGCGTGCGCCGCTCCGTCAAAGCTTGATTCCAGGTTCAACTCCCTGGCGTCGAGATCTTATTCTTTCGTTTGTGAATCTTTCTTTTTCTTTTCTTATGAAATTTCTAGTTTGTCATTCGAAAGAGAAGGAAGGGTGTGAAGGTAGTTTCAAAGCGTTCAAGCTTCGGTTTCACATGCCAATTGGCAACTGCTCTATTTCGTATCATCCCACCTAGACCTATACTACGCTATTTCACCAACGATCATATAATTACTGAAAAAGGCAGACCCACATACGGGATCCATCCTATGCACCGAAATAGGATGACCAATAAGTAAGGCTTTTTCCTTCGTTTCCGTTTCACTCTCCGAAGTGGCGTGGCACAAAGCCCAATTGGAAAGGGGGACGAGTCATCTTGCTCGACATCATGGGATCGCACTTTCATGAACGGGCAGCTTACTCCGAACTTGGGATATCTCATTAGCCCAAGCAAGACAAGGCAAATTGAGGGGCGGTGACGCGGAAGCCAGCCCAGCGGACTGTTAGGGAGTACTAAGTACCTCCGCTTTTGATGCGGCTTAGTACCACCCGGCAACAGCATCTGGACCTACTATTGGTTCAACAGTTTCAAGGTCATCTGCTCAAACTGCTGCTTTCATTCTTGCCCCTGCGTGGTAAACTGGCTCTACAGCGGGTGAGACCTTTGCCCCAGTTCTTGGCTTTCTTCCTTCCGCGCCTACCTCTCTTGGTTGCCGGCCGGCTAGCCCTAAAAGCAGTCAATCCACTAAGAAAGGCACTAATAGCTATTCACTCACCATAAAAGAAACACCGGGCAAACAAGAAGCAGGGCATGGACCTTATTCTACTATTGATCTTGTCCTCTGTCTCTTTCACTCCTGACCTGACCTGAAAGGCCTAGATTAAAGCTAAAAAAAGGGCGTTTTAGTGCTCCAATACCACACAAGGTAGAAGTGAAGTTTCCATTGATATTGAATTGAGTCAGAGGTTTAAAAATGAATATCAGATGTCCATGAAATGAAAAAGCTTTTTTTAGAGGAAGATTCAATACCAGCGGATTCCCTTATTGATTAACCTCCCTCCGAAGCAGATAAGATCCCAAGAGCTTCTACTTCTATTGCATCAACGATGGATTATTGAACACTATCCCAATCTTAATGAGAATCAGTACAAGAAAGGACACCTGTGAACTCGGATAGCCTTTAAGCATACCTGGAATCTAGCCTACAATCCTTTCTTTCTCAAAGGCTTTTTTTGTATCAAGATGTTGAGGATTTCTCCCGTACGATACAAGTGTGGGGTGTTATGACTTTCTTTGTAGGAAGAGCAAGCAACTACTTGCTGATCATTTCAGGGAAGATCATAATCAATATAGCAAGCAGAGCAGTATCATTACGGGGTCATTCCCAACTTTCTTCTTGTCTGTCTAGTACGATTGTGGTATTCATTCATACCATCAGCTCGGAAATGTCCAACCCGTCGATCTTTCAGTTGGCCTAATGTGGCCGAAGGAATAGGTTGCTCCTTCTACATGGCAGGATTTGGGTCGACTGGATGGTTGTACATGGTTGAATCCTGTCCTTTCAATTGTTCATGCATGGCTTTTTGGTCAGCATTTTGTTGTTGACTCTTAGTCTTGACTTTACCATTAGAATATAGATTCTATTACGTAAAATGAACTTAAGTAAAAAAAAAATATCAATCAAATCATAAGAGAAGAAAGCTCTTAGCGGAGGGTGGGGAAGTGCCACACCTTCGTGGATTGATCGAGTTCCGTGTACTGATTGGGTTTACGTTAAGTAAGTAAGGAAAGCCGGGTGTGGCGATCCGATCAACGAAATGACGTAAGTGATAGAAAGAATCCTTCAGTAGGCTAATCTTGACAGTTCCATTGAAAATCTAACGAAGTGCTCCTGGACGACTCTTTGAGATTCCGTAAGTAACTTGGTGCAAAAGAGTTTGAAAATGAAAGAAATGGAAGAATCACGCGTACCGACCAAATGACTTTTCTTCGTTATTGCATTCCCTTTCTATCTTTCATAGCAGCAAGTTTTTTCGGGCGTTTTCTAGGATCAGAAGTAAACGCTATAATCACAGGCAAATTTTTGATTCTCTTTGCAATAGTTCTTTTCGGCTTCATCTTTCTCTTTCGTTTTTATTCTTGTCGTTTGAAAAACAAGTACGATTTTCTGCTTATAGTTCTGTATGGATTCTTTTTATTTTTGATCTGGATCTTTGATCCGTATCTCTTTCTTGTCTCACGTGGGTGTGGATTTGACTTCTTTCTTCCCGTTGGTCTTAGCGGTAGGAGGCGGACAAGGGCTTCCACTTCCGGGACCTTCTAGTGCGGGTCCGTCTAATCCACCAGCGGCTGTAGTTCAGCAAGGGTGGAAAATTTCAACTGTTTGAACGAGCTATACTATAGCATTGTTTGTTGTAGCAGAGTTACAGACAATAAAGAAATCCTCGTGAAATAGCCCCTAGAGAACGCCCAGGATCCTATGTCTCAGTCTTCGATTACGCTAGCCTTCTAATCCTATCAGGGGAAATTTACTTTTGCTTTAGTTGTTGGCTTACCCTCAGCGAGTGAAGCTGCTCCCCTTCCTTTGACTAAGTCAATTAGTGGCGTGGTCTTACATGATGTCCTATCTGTTCCTTCGTTGTAAGCTTTCTATTCTGTCTCCAAGCCCTACCTTAGATTTCAGTTTTCCATTCGCTTTCCAATTTAGCAGACCTACCAGCCTTGGAATTCATTGATGTCTTCCTTTAGTCCCCTTTTGATTCGTTACAAATCTTCCTGCGTGAAAATAAAAGCTTTCCCTTTCCTCTCTCATTTGTTCTTTGATCGTCTAAGGGCCCCGGGCGAGTGAATTAGGTAGGTTGCAATTGTATCCGCATTAGCCTATGCTTTAGTCTTAGAAGGTGCATTTGTAAATCATTCCAATCGGTAAAGCATTTCACGAAGCCGGTCTCGATGTGGTGGAAGTGGCCCAGGATTCGATCGATTCCGTCCTACGAGTGTTCTATACTAGGAGGGTGCATCCTTTGCCTAATTCCCCCTGTCGGCCCTATGGGAATCAATGCCCGGGGGTACCTACCGCTTTCGATAAGACAGTGAAAGCAGAAGACTTACTTGAGGATGTCACTTCTGAACTACGTCCACCCTTGCTTTCGCCTGCTCTTCTTCCTTTGCTTTCAAGCTCAATTACTATCGACCCTTCCTCTCTGCCTTACTCTTCTCTTTCTTAGTTCCTTCTTGATGAGTCTGCTGTGCCTTCAAGCAAGGACTAGCCTGAAAGTTATGACTATAATAGTTACTTATTCGTCCCCTTTGGTCCTCTTTGAACTATGGAAGAGGAAGACTTTCTCTATCTTCGAACTATATACTCGTTTCAGGACTTTCCTAAGGTAGGAGTGAGGCAATGAAATTCTTCTTCTTCCTAATCTAGTCTTCCTTCTTCCGGTTCTTCTTCTAACAAGATAAATACGGAGTTCCTTTCTCTTCCGTACTTTGCCTTTGAAGGGAATTACGAGAGAACTACTAGCTACTTTAACTATAGATTAAACCCCTTAATCTTCCTACTCTTCCTACAGGTACTACAGTGACTCGGGAGAGGGACGAAAGTGGGGGAGGTTTGACCCAGGTCCCTCAACTCCTAGCATGAAAGTCTCAATCCCAGTTCCAGGACAGAACTATGTTAGGATCCCTGGATTGGTCCTCTTCTAGTCGAGTAAGGTGCCTACCTTCCCTCTTACTCTTATGGGAGGACATAATTTGTAATACGCCTTTCCCGGAAAAGGATTAGCTTCTGATCTTCTTGCCGGAATTCAAGTATCTCCTTGCCTTTGGTCTCGCTTCTTCTCCAAGCCAACCATCTGATCAAGCAGGAGTTGAACCAGCCTTTGGAGTTGGGGGTTGAACCTGCTTAGCCAGCCGGAGAGCTATAAGAAGCTTTGGACGGAGTGGGACCTGCTTATTAGGGCAGGAGTGCAGACCGTGACCAAGCAAGATAATTGCTTCCATCGAGCTTCACAGTAGTTATCTGAAGCGAAGGATTCTCATTCAAGGCTCCAACACGGCCTAATCCCTCACTATTACTACTGTTAGAAACTTGGCTAACCTCCGACATGGTTCTAGGCCAGTCTAAACTACTCCAAACAGAATCACCTTTGTTCTATAAACCAGCTGCTTCGCTCCCTTACGTTACTATTCGCTGTTTCCAAAGCCAAGTTTCCTTTCCTCATCCTGGCATCCAAGTTTCCATGGGTCTAGTCCTAAATCGTGCAAAGGTGAATGATTGGGTTAGAGATTGGGACTGAGGGCTGTGGGATCGAACTCTGGCTTTTCGGGTTCCCCGGTTTTTAATTCATAGCCTGATGCTTTATAGTGGCATAGAAAATCAGTTGTAGATCCCGAATCTACTGCCTTAGGAGAGTCAACAGTCCATGTCGGAGAATACGAATACGCTCTTGCTAGGATGAGTTCATAGGCACAGTACAGGTTACGTAGTCAGAGTGAACAAGATCCGATGTTCCAGATCCTATGGGCAAAGAGGTAGGATTTCTTTCTCTTCTGGTGACCCTTCCCGGCCTCTCTATTTCAAGCTCAGGAGAGAGAGTGAGTGCCCGAGGGCTGTAGCACCCGGCGAACTCACACTTCGCCATATTTCAAATATATTATCCTTTAGAAAAACCTCCACTCCAGTACGTATCGCAGATGTTGCGCGCTGTAGACAGGGATAGAATCTGACTACACAACCAAGAAATCATAACAACGCCTCATTCACGACTTCCCCCTTGGCGCCAAAGAGACTTATTTACAAGATGTTCGAAATCGCTGATGAGAAATAGATATATTCGAAAGGAATTAGATAGGCTCGATGAAATTGAACTCGCTGTACATATAAGATATCATGAGTATTCGAGTGACGATGTTCTTTACCTATAGGAGTTTTGCTCCAACAGACTGAATTCGGCATCGTGATGCTTTTCTACGCTAGGATTCCTGGTAAGGAATGAAGCATGGTTCCTCACTAATGGAAGTGAAAGATTCTTAGCTTTCTTTAGTATAGCCGTCTTATCTCTTCCCCACTGCTGTCTGCCTATATAAACCTGTCCTTCCGCTTCCCCCTCACTAATGGGGGAAGGAGAGTTCCCGTGCTCACCTCATTTATGGTGCTTGCTTTCGGCATCGCGAGCTATTCAATCGAATCAGTAGGATAAACTAGAGTGTATCGGTCGGGAATGAACCAGAGAGAGAGGGGAATTAGATATTCAGTAGGCTTCATCAGCCTAACACTCGACCAATTACCCTTGTCTCTGTTAATCTGAGGAGTGAAGGTTAGAGGGCCGGGCAGAACCAACCATTAGAGGGCGGAGGACGAAGCCGAAATCCTGTTTTCAATCTATTGCCAAGCACCTACCCGGATAGCGACTTTTCACGTTGGGCCTATTCTGTTAGCTCCTGTATCAAAACATGAGGTTTAGCGCCCGGTTCTGAAATCCACTGATATTGGGACTCAGGAGACGCAGGATTGTCGTAGATAAGAAGAGATTGTCGTAGATAAGAAGCCAGCCTGTCACGTTCCGAACCTCAATTTCATCGATCCTGGTCAACAAAGTCACTTTTCTAGTTCCGTCAGGTGCTGTTCCGTACTAAATGGAATCTAAACTAAGAGTGTCGGGTGGCAGAAGGCGATGGTCTCTATCCATTGCGCAAGAAAAGGAAGAGCTAGAAGGTCATCGCAAACAGCCGATTGAAAGACTCGAGCAGGCTAGCTGAGAGATGAATCTCCGGATGGATTGCTTGAATGCGTCCCTGTAGGCCTCTTTAGGAACTGACCGACATGACGGAAAGCCCTCTTCTGCAAACAAGCCTCCTGTAGTACCTAGTCCAGTCGCATGGTCTCGTGAGTCAACTTCCTCTTACGATACTCAATTCCATCGATCCTCTCCGAGCATCTTTATAAACCCTCTCCTTTCAGTCTCAATTACATCTCTCGTTCTCTTCTACCTTAAGCTCTCACTCCTAGCATGCTAAGCCGAATCTGTTGACTGGAACTGGATATCGATCTCAGAATACTCTTTCTACGTTATTAGATATCGTCTTCTATGAATCCTTTTCTTTCTTGTTGGATGAATAGAAACCTCAAGCTCATCATGTTCGAACATCGCTTAGAAAATGAAAGATCGCTTTGATTGTTGGCTCCATTTCAGATACCGATTTGGGAACTTCTTTCTTGCTAGCGGTCATTGCAGGCAGCAGCGGCGAGTGAAAGCAAGCGTAGGGCTGATCCCGTTAGGAATAGGGCTTACCTGGCTTAGCTTCCTTCACCCCTACGCCTAGGAAGAAACCTATTGTATGTACGTGCTTTACTAGGTCGTAAACTAAAGAGGTATCGAGAAAGAGGGCAATCGTTAATAAAAAGACTCGACTTGCATGTGTTAAGCATATAGCCATCCCGCTCACTCGGAGAGAGAAGGTAGCAAGAGATCCTGTCTTCGACTCTGGAGATAGGCCTTCCTTTCCCAGTCCTCTCGTTCTCACTCTCAATTACATCGATCCTTACTCCATCCCCTTTTGGAGCGTATCCTTTTTCATCTAATGCCGTCCCTTTCTTCCCCTCTCTTACCTGAACATAGAAGAGAAGGGGTTAGCGAGACTGACTCCCCTTATGAGTCCATAAGCCATATGAACGAAAGCAGGCAAAAAAGTAAACTAGACAAAAGGGTACCACTCCATAAGAACAGATTCACCAGGCACTCGAAATTCTCAAATCATAGAACATTCTCTTCTTCTTAAAAAACCTGGAATTGGACTCTTCTAAGGAATTTCCCTACTCCGTATCTATTTTACTCTCGGCTTCTTCAACAAGAGAAAAGGCATCGACAAAAAAAGCTCTCCTTTGAGGAGTTCTTTGAGAACGGTTCCTTCACTCACTTTTCGAGCATCGGATATTCTCACTCGAGCGAAAACAATGGAATTAGCCGAAGATCACTTCACTACCTTTTGAGGTAAGAAGAGTTCCTATTTGAACTCACATCGGATACCTGCTTTTTCAAGACAAGAGATACCTCCAACTAGCAAGCACTTCCCAAAAAAGAAGGGAGGATTTTCGTTCTCAATTAGCATCGACCCTCGGGCTTCATCTCCGAAGGTAACCTTTTGTTTAGTTGCTTTGCTCGCGCTAAGTTGTTCCTTTCGAAGGAGCACACTTCATCACCAACTTACAACTCCTTCGCTATGTCGGCTAACCCATTCGCTTAACCATAAAATTCCGCTTGCACCCACATGGACCACCACCCCACTGAAAGAAGAAGAGTTTCTACTTTTGCTTTGAAGCTATGTAATCAGACTTTAAGATGTCACTTGCTTGATTGGGAATTTTTCTCTAGTTCGCAACCTCTTAAAGAAAGGTGCCCAACTTCGAGTGGACGCTTACTGTCAAAAGGCCTTCGAAGAACTTAAGGCCTACCTGGGATCTCCAATAGTCTTGAGCAGACCAGAGAAGAACTGTACCTCTACCTGTCTGCTTCGGATCAGGCCATCAGTGCTGTCCTAGTCAGAGAGGAAGACGGGGTACAAAAGCCGGTCTACTACGTCAGCAAAGTACTCCATGGGGCAGAACTGAACTACTATGATGTTCTTTTTTGGCTTGCAATAAGGTCCGAACTAGGTGCTGCATAGTGTGCGCTTTGTCTTTCTATCTTATTAATGAACAAGAAGGTCTTGGATCTTTGACTCGAAAAAAGAGTCCTGGAGTGTCCATATGAACCCCGTAACTGGAGTCATTAAAGGAATTAATGCGTGGGGACGAAGATAGATTCCTCACCCTCAGGAGCCCGAAGTAACGAATCCGAATGCCTATCTCCAGCCGAATTCATTTCATAAGACTTATCGGAAGAAGCAATTGGATAAGAATCATAGGCTGAATGAGCAAACGAATAGACCGAGGAAAGAGATGCTTACACACTAGAACATAACCAAACTCCCCTTCTTTTTTTCTTTTTATTGTCCTCTCAACAGGTCAGTCAATATCAGTAGTGGAAGAAGGGGAGTAGTCCTCCGGTCATCAGTTAGTAGTTGAAAAATCTCAGTAGTGGTCCTCTTGCCTAGCGGAGTCAGCCCTTAATGGACAATGATAGGCAGACCAAAGATTGCACATCGCAGTCTAAGCGTGCTTGCTTTGCGCACCGGAACAGCAGAATTCGAATCCGCTGGCTTAGATGAGTGGCTCTTGACTCACTTCCTTGAGAAGGGCTTTCTGTAACTAAGAAATGAGAATTGTTGCTCAGGCTCAAAAAGAGGAAAAAACTTACAATTTCACACTTAGAGATTTTTCTCGTCAGTGATCTTTTCCATGGTGTCTGGAGAAACCAGCTTTGAACATGACATTCGTACCCAAGGCAACGAAGTTGGCAGGCATTACTGTGATCTTAAAGCCCTTGCTAGGAGCTACTCGTTACTCTTCTAGGGAGACGGCGTCCTCATCACAATGAAACATGGGTTTCAATAATCCGTTCTCTCGTTGGTCCTATGGTCTTCTGCTGAAGAGCGACAGTCGTTACTTAACTTATATATATATTTTTAAAGGCGATGGATCTGAGCTATGTCGGATTTTCTGAAGGAACTAGAGATTAGCGTGCAAAACGTTTTTTTCACCTCTATGGGCGAGAATGATAAGTTCGCATCATCGGGGCAGGGCCGCGGAACGTACTTTTCAAGAGGGCGGTAGGTCTTTACTATCATGTCATCCACATAGAGTTCATATAAACTCAAATCCTTAGACTGAGATAGCATTTCGTTACCGCAGGACGTCTTTTACTCAGGGTTCAACAGAGCAGGCAAAGTAGTAAGCTAAATGTTAAGTTATTAGGAGCGATGGAGACAAAATGGCTGCCGGAGTAGCTTCCGTTGGTCGCCTTCGTAACAGCGAGTTTTGCACCCTGTAACTTAACAAAGTGTGGACGAACTGCCTTTGAATCGACCGAAGAAGCGGACTTGTGAGGGAGGCTATGAGAGAGAGAGGGTGGGTCGTAGATCACTCTTTCTCTACGTTGTACTTGCTAGAGATTCTAGACGAGAGAGATAGGAATGGATAAGAAAGTTCTCATAGTGTGGAACGGGAGCCGAAGGCAGACCCAGTCTTGCGCTAACTATACAATCTTATGAAAGAAAGCTCTATATTGTAGAATAGAAGAGCGAAGACCGAGAAAGCTCGACTGAGGATAGATCATTGAAAAGAGAGAGAATTGCGAATAGTTTTGATCAGGAGTTGGGTAAGCTCGTTCGCGTTCGGTGGTTGGGAATCGCGGGGAGCAGCAGAAGGGGGAGGGGCTGGCTGTTATCCATAGCTAAACATCAATGGGTGAAATGCTACCTCCAATTCCCGTCCAGACCGAATATACCAAAAGAAAGTCTAGTTAAAGTCTTTCTATTTATATGGGGTCCGCCCGGGCGGATCCGTTCCATATAGATATTGTTGTAACAATCACCGCTTCATGATGGATTTCTGAGCGGAGCGAAAGATCAAGATATAACTCATAGGCACAAGCCTTTAGGGCAGATCCAGCTGTAGGTGTACATGAGTGAACCTTGGCCGGATATGCTGGCATAGCACTTACTTCCTTTGAAGAGGAAGGAAAGGAAGAGAGGTTTCATGGGGAGATCTGCACAACCTATATCCTGTGGTTGAGTCAATTCGCTGGTGAATCGATTTCCGCGGTTCTTGTTTGCTGCTAGCTAGACGAAGTTTTGGGATGAATCTACCCGAAAAAGGATACGAACGAACAAATCAGATTTGTGCCTGTTGGACTGGTGAGGGAGGGAGGGCTCAGGAACGGAGGTTCAGGAGCGTGGTAGCTCGACCCTCGGTAGAGTGGTGAAGCTGTGAACGAATCGGTTAAGCGAAAAAGGGAGGCGGGGATCACTTCTAACATCTAACAGGTGTATGCTTTCGAGTCTAGATTTGCACTCTCGCCTTTCGCCACGTAAGGAAAAAGACCAAAGTCTTCATGGGTAGCGAAATAGGGGGGGCTTTTCTCTCGGAAAACTCTCTTATTTAGATGACCGTCAAATCGCAAAACCTTATTTACATGCCCGTGAAACCTAGTCCTCTTACTATACATGACCCCTCAAGAGATTACTGAGATAGTCATATCTGCTTGAAAAAGTGCTTGAAGAAAAGGTTCGAAGCGGAAGTGAAGTCAGAAAGAAGGGAAGTTGTCTGTAATTCGGTTTTTCCACTAAATCAGCAGGGAAATAGGAAGGAATGTGGAGGGGCGTAGCGCTTGCTTATTTGTCTAGAATAAGGAAGAAAGTGCTTTATCAACAAAATGGAATAAGAGTAAGAAAGCAGTCTACTCAAAGTCTTTAGCCCTCAGAAAGGCTAGGAGCCGAGGCGCTGCTTGGCGGAACAGTCTATAGCCTGCCTGCCATCGCTTTGAAGGGGCCTAGTTGAACTTTCCCCGGCATTCGTAGAAAAATCGGTTACTTAACAAGAACAAGCCCTTCTTTAACAGAACTATCACCCTACGGGAGGGCACTTTCATCGGCCAAAGGGGAATATCAACCTTCTTAAAAATGAACAAATTCTTTCAATTCAAAGAGCGCATTCGAGAACAGTAACATCGGTAATCAAGTAAAAAAGTCGACGCAGGATCGGTAAAGCAGTCCCAGAACCTATGATTGCAAACGAAGACTTCCTTCTTTTGTCCATTGGCTTTACAAAGGGAAAGAAAGGTCAACTAGGGCTATGACTATGATTCGCATCTACTAGACAGAATCCGAAGCATCTAGAGCAGGACCTCTTCTTTCAGGGACAAGAGGGGATTAGAGTTCGAGAGCAGTATCTTCCATCAATGACAGCGGATCTGCGACAGGAAAAGCAAGCAGGAAAGAACCTTAGGGAGATGGAGGCAGCAGGGGAGTCAAAAGGAGAGAAAAAAGGCTATTAAGAAACAGAGGAGAGGCCGAGGAAAACTTTTCGAATAGAGGACTTTCGCCTCAGCGATGCCATCCTCTACTCCTACGTCAGGGATATAAGGTTTATTGTGGCGGGGTGCGCTGGGTGCCAGTTTAGTTTGGTAAGGCGCACAGGTTGCCGTTCAAAGAAAGAGTCGGAGGCTAAGCTATATTCCACAAGACCTCAGATGTATTTGGGAGAGTTTCAACTTATAATATATATATATTTATATATGATATTAAAAAAAAAAGAAATCAAATTGCTATCTTGAATAATATCCCACGGAGCGGTAGGTAAAGATGTGCTCTAAGGTGGAATTGGTGAAAGAAGATATATATAACCTACTGCGGACAGATAATGGAGGCGAGCATACGTCTCACGAGTTCAGTGCGTAATATCTATTTTCGAAGCACGGAACAAATGTGTTCCTGCCCTCCGCAGGAGTTGCAGAGAGAAAGATTCTATTTCAAACCTTGGTGAGATGATATCTTTTCGAAGCATGATGCATGCGAAGAATGAGCCTATATATTAGGGGGCCGAGTGTATGATGACAGCGGCTCATGTCTTATAAATAATAAAATATTAAAGGTGGGTTCTCTTGAACATATATTTGAAGGCCGACTCACAAATATATTGTGTGTGCTGGTGTGAGAGATATATTTACGTGTTTGTACCCACGGACGAAGCTAGAAAAGAGAAGGCTATCAGGTGCATCTTTATCGGCTAGGATTCGCAAAAGAAAGGTAAAGGGTGGAGTTGTGTGGATCGTACCACCAAGAAAGCATATTGATCTCGGCACGTTGTCTTTGACGATGCCTCTGGTGGTCTACTGAGTGAGAGGAAAGGGGTAAGCAGATAGAGAATTCTTAGACAGAACGATGCAAGCGGAGGCTTCCTAGTGACTCAAGACCAGTGGAGTCCTCAGGCATATATCTTTCGTGAATGCACAGTTAGGGGAATATCCGTTGTTGGAGGAAGAACCATGAAATCCTAATAGATTCTTATTATGTTTGAATTGCCTGAAGCAATATCCTTCTTATGCACCTCTCCTGGGATAAGTTGAATCTAGCTATCCTCCCTCCAGAATCTCTAACTCTAAGCGGAGTAAGCTCCCTTCTCCCTAGGGCTATTCTTCGCACAGTGAGTTTGAAAGCTATATTTTCATATTGTTATATATATTATTATATATATTATATTGCCGACTGGTTTTGCAATCTCGCTCACGCGGGATGTTTCCGAGGTTCGATGTAATTGACAAGTGAAAGTTTATTAGACTAGTCCCACTAAGTTCTTCCGAGAGAGCTGCTTTCGCCTTGTAATTACCTAACGAGAGAGAGCCGATGCCAAAGTCGCCCTTTACGCGAGGGAACGCCAGACAGACTTACCTCTCTGCTAACTACGTTTTATATAGACTGGAAGCTAGAGAGAGACTATACCTTAGTATAGTGCCGCTACCATACCAGAGAAGGCTGTTTCATGCTAGGCGTCCAGACCTACTACGCCCGAGCCGCATCCCCGGCACACTTGCTATATCCACTAATGCTTCATCCCACTTCATCCTACCAACTATACCTGATAGAAAGCCGTTCTATAAAAATTCAAGACAACAAGAAAGCAAGAAAACGATAGCGATCGGTTTGGGAGCGTCACGGGGGGCTCCCCACTCTTCTATTGCCTTCACCTTCTGCTTGTCCATCCTTTAGGTCTGTATCTGATCCGATGGGATCTAGGTAAATAGGTCTATACCGAGTAGCAACCTATCACCTATCTTTGTAGATAACTGCTTTTTGACTATAATAGGTGGTGAATGAGGAAAGGGGCTCTAAGCCCTTAGTAGCACGCACACTGGCGGGACCTTTCTTTCCTTCCTCTGTCCCACAAGGGAAAATCCGAACCAAGCCTATTTATTATATATTATTTAAAAGTGAAATTAAAATCGAAATAGCGTATGAAATGAAATCCCAAACAATGCCCAAGGACTCCCACGTTGGTTGGCTAGGTTGAATTATGGGTCTGAAGCCCTGCCCTTATATTTTTCCCACTCAAAATGAGGTTTTTACTATGGAAAAAGCCAAATGGGGAAGGTTTCGAAATCTGGCTGGTCCAACTAAACTTCTTACCTGGTGGGATTCTATTGCCCAATATCAGTGCCAAATACTGGGTATTTCACCACGGAAGTTTGCTTCTTGCTGAACCCAAGCAAGCTAAAGCAACTGCCAATTCCCAGTCCTAGGGTTCAAATGCAAGAGTAGGTCGACGCTAACTATCCATTTCATAAGAGAAAAAAGATCAACGGACGATTCGAAGCAGAAAGAGAGAGAAGAGAACAAAGAGTCACTGTTTAGCAATGCAATATAAGTCATTGAGAGAAAGACCGAAGAGATTTAAATGGAACTGTGGCACGACGGGCAAGGCATGAGTTTTAATTTGACTTTTCAAAGTTAGTTCGAATCCGGCCGGTTCCTATGTGGTGAATAGGCATAGATTGAGTATTAAAGACTGCGGTACGAGTGCTCCGTTCGTCAGCTTCTTGTTAAGATTGAAACAGTGTCACGTGAATTAAATCGCGACACTGAATATTTGCTCGGGGAAAGAGAAATTAAAAACGCCGTGTTAGCCGGAACTGTTACTCTTTCTCCGCTTAAAATCGTCGTTGTGGAGAAGGATGATCCTCTTCAGAACAACTTTTCGGTTTTGGTGGAGTTTCCTGGCTGACTGATGTGGATTTTATTCGCAATAGGAAGGACTTTATTGATAAGGTTCAGATTTGGAATAAAAAGATTTTCGGTAATGTGTTTTATCGGAAGAAGCAAATTTTAGCTCGTCTGAATGGTATTGATAGGGCTCTTGTGCAACGTTATTCTGTTCATCTCCAGCACCTCCGTGAATCTCTCGCTAATGAGTATGAGGAGATTCTGCTTCAAGAAGAAATTCTTTGGTTTCTGAAATCCCGTCAGAAATGGCTTCACTTCGGGGATCGTAATACTAAATATTTCCATGCTTCTACTATCTCCCTTCGAAGAAGAAACCAAATTGCTAGTTTACGTAATGATTCTGGGCAATGGGTCTCTAATTCATTCGGAGGATATGAAGAATATGGCTGTCTCCTTCTATGAGATGTTGTATAAGGAAGAGGGATCTGGGAACTGTGTTGTTACTCATAGAAACCGTTTTCCTATTTTTCAGGGGGATATGGGACATGTTCCATCCATTCTGGATAAGGAGCTATGTGTTTCGAATTCAACATAAGTTAAGTGGGACTTTCAAGGCTTGTGGAATGGAATCAACAAAAGAAAAGAATAGCAAATTCATCTTGGTTTTCAGCATCTTCAGTCTTATTGACTTCATCTTCCCTTTGTCCCTTTCTATCCCTAAGAGCTCCTCTTCTTCCTGACCATTTTCGATCAACATTTCTAATCTTCCGTGGTTCCCTTCTAAAAAATATCTATAGAAGAATCTTCTTAGAAATGCTGTGACCATAGCATCCCAAGTAGGAATGGTTTTATGGCGTTAGCCATGCATGTAAGAGCAGCACCTGTCAATGATAATGGAAATTGACGAAGGCACAAAGCCTCACTTCTGGCTCTATCTCCACATCTTTGAAGGAAGAGTACCAAATGTTCGTATGGCTTTCCTTCTCCGTCGTACCGGGAATTACATATCCTGGTGGATAAGATTGTTAACCCAATCAGGATGTGAAAATAGGTAACCGTACTTAAATTAAAGAGAGGACAAGCAGGCGGGTCTCTTGAGTTCAATCGGAATCTGATTCTTGTGCATCGTTGGATGTATCCTGAGATGAAGTGGCCCTTCTATCTCTCATTTTTCATTATAAAGGCATCACCTCTTTATTGTCAACTTATTAAGGCAATTCCCCCATTGCTTCCTTTGTCACAAGTTCTACGGAATCATCAGTAACTTAGACACGAAATCCATATACTCACTAGGTGAGTCTGAGTTCCTTTGCTCTTTCTTTGGTCTTTGCCCCCTGCCTATTTTCTTCGGATCGTTCTGACGATGCTTATTCTTTTCTTTTTGATATAACCTCGTAAAAAGGGCCGCCTGCATAGCACAATCAATCGTCGTTGGGTTGGCGCTTCCTACTCCTTCGGCTAACACGAGTGCTCCATTCTCCTAAAATATATTTTTCATATTGAGTTCCTCTGAAATTGCTCTTCCGGTGCTAGAACTAGAATAGGCTATGCTTGGCGAGATCTCAGCTATCGGGCAAAGAATATCTCAAACTATTACAAATACCGGATTTGAGGTGACCACAGGTTGGAGGGGCTATTTCAATAACACCATCATTTAATGACTTTTGGATCTGATCTTTAATTTAAGAATCCAACAATCGTCTATCGGATGACTATGAACCCGATGGAATTTTGAGTCTTTGGGATCTCCTACTCGTCCCACCTCATCTGCTTTCTTAGTTTCGGGAAGCTCGATCAACCCTTGCTCTAGTAAACTTTTCGAGCCTTCATTATTATTAGTAAGATAGGTTGCTCTTGCTTTCTGAAAGTCAAGTTTTTCGGCTTATATTTTCAATAAGGGGCGCGTTAGCGCTTTACTAATATAAAAAAGGGCTTTTTCCGCTGGATCCAGAACGAATAGGAGATCTATCAGTACGCCATCCGCTCCATATCTTTCGTAGTTTAGAAACTCGTCCATCCATGGGACACCTTTCGACGACGCTTAAGGGCCCTCCTCTGTTTTTAGCTTGACGAGCGACTTTAGTTTCCGAAAAACGCATAAACCCCGGGATTTTCGTAAAAGAGAGTCGAGTGACAAGGGACTTGAGTGACTCGCCCTAATCAATAAGCGGGAGAGGGGCGAAGAAACTCGATCGGCTACTAGAGACGAGCAAGGGCCAAGGACGCACTCGACAAGCAGACGAGGGGCGAGTGGTAGGAGCCGACAAATAGTAGTGCCGGTTCAGTGAAGTCAAGTCTTTACGTCTATAGGGGCGGCCTGATTCGACATTGTTGTTTACTCTGATCCGGTCGAGGTGGTTTTTCGATTCTCTCTTTCCTCTCTTGAAGATAACCACTTATTTACGCAATAATGATTGAGTGATTTTTTCTGGGTAAGAAGCCCGAGCAAAGAGAATCCTTCTCAGGTCTCTCTCCTGATCTTGATTTGGCAGCAGTTCAAAAACATTATCCATCTGAGGTTGAAAACAAAGGATTTAAAGGCCAGGTTGATCAGTGAATGAAGAAGCCCGTCCATCTCTTGCATTTGGGCTTTCCAGAGGCATTAAAGAATCTTTCTTTCATGGTAAACCCGGAAAGGCCCTACTTATGATGGGGGAGAGGATGACCTATAGTTGGAGGGGGGTGTATACTCTAAAATAGTTGTCTGATGGATCGATTGAAAGATATAAAGCTCGTCTTGTTGCAAAGGGATTCACCCATTAACTAGACGGGCATACGGTATCGATTATTTCGATACCTTTGCTCCTGTTGCCAAACTTAACTCTATCCGCGTTGTCCTTTCCATTGCAGTCAACAAACACTGGCCTCTTCACCAACTTCAACTTGATGTCAAGAATCTTACATGGAGAGATTCAGGAAGAAGTCTTTATGTTACCGCCACCTGGATTCATACCACACCACAGGGGGGTAAAGGGAAAGTATGTCGATTGAAGAAGGCTATATATGGATTGAAGCAGTCCATTGACTAAGAAGAGGGCCTGGTTCGAAAAGTTTAGCAGTGCTGTAAAAGTACAAGAGTTTGGTTTTCAAAGAAGTCATGCAGATCATTCTGTATTTGTCAGGAAGAGAAAGGAGGGGACTACAGTTCTAGTGGTTATGTTGATGACATTGTCCTTACGGGGGATGATGTCGAGGCAATAAAAAAGTGGAAGGTACATTGTTGTAAGGCGTTTCGTTTGAGATCAAGGATCTGGGAACTCTGAAGTACTTCCTAGGAATAGAAGTTGCTTACTCAAAAAGGGGATCTATCTTTCCCAGAGGAAGTATGTATGCTGTTGATCTTTTGAAGGAGACTTGTTTTTGGGGAGCCAAGCCTGCTGATACCCCGAAGGAACAAAGTCATCGTCTTTGTTCCGATCAGGGAGAGCTCCTAAATGATCCCGGTATGTATAGAAGACTCGTGGATAGGGTAGACTTTTCTACTTGACTATCACCAAACCGGATCTTGCATATTGCATATGCGGTTGGTGTCCTTAGTCAATTTATGCACTCTCCACTTATCTCTCATCTCGAAGCTGTGTACAGAATTCTGCGGTATCTTAAGTCGTCTCCTAGGAAAGGTATTTGATATACCTCTAATAGACATCTTCTTCTTTCTGCCTATGAAGATACGGCGATTGGACCTCAAATGAAACCGTCGGGAAAGGAACTGTAAGCCTTAGCCTGCTTTTCCTATAGCTCGCTGGTTACCCTGTAAACTAGCTATCCATTCGCTTGCTTTCACTAGCTTACTGGCTAAAAGAGAACTCTCTTTACTTTAGAAGATCCTGCTGTAAAGGCTTTCCTTGAAAGGGATGAGAACTCTTAACTTAATAAGTAAATAGACTATTACTGTCTTGCCTTAGAACCTGCTTTTGATCTTGATCTTGAACCAGCTATCTCTAACTTTCCTGCTGTCTTAACTGATGAATTGCCCAGAGCGAGAGAGTCAAGCATATCGCATATCATAGTAGTTATGGGGTTGAGGGAACAAAGCAGCCTATTTTAGGGCTGGAAACTGGCACTTACACTAGAGGAGATTCCCTTTTTTAACTATATGGCCTCACTGCAACTGGATGGCTAGAAGAATGGAAAGGGGGGTCCTTCTTCTGTTAGTACGTTTATGCTTCTGTCGATTCTGGGTTGAATGAAGAATTCATTGTAGTAGATCTCTAGGTTATGTATAGTATCCGGGGGTCAATCTAATCTAAGTGTTATTTGAGTCTCCTGTTGATGCAAGCCCACAGCCTTGCTATCACCCTGCTCTCTTTGAGTTCGTGAATGTGTTGTTGAAAATGCACGAGAATACACCTTTCCGGTATATTGATTGAGCGTGGTAGTTGGTTGGCATGAGCATGAGTACGACAGGTACGTTCCTTTTTTTGTGGAAGATCCTAGCATCCTTGGAGTCGAGTCTACACTCTTATCCATCAAGGATTTTTAGGATAGTTTTCGCCAATGAGAAGAGCTCTGTGGGTGCTAGGGCACCACTCTCAGCTTCTGTCTGATCGAAATCATCGAAAAGCCATAGGTCGAAGTGATCATATGCGCCAGTGAAGTCAGTCTGTCCGGAACTGGCAAATCCTAATTGCCTTGGAAAGAAAGTGAAAGAGAAGAAAGAGTTGCTTGGTTTTTTTCGGCCCCTCGAGAAGCTGATGCCTGAACTGCTGTAGCTAACCTAGGAGTTCTGTTGTTAGGGGGCCCGGGGAGTACCATGAGTGGATGTCTAGAGAACTTTATAGGACCGGACTACTGCTCTGCATTGTCTCAGATTCATCAAGGAATGACACGACA
The DNA here is from genome assembly GCA_948294925.1 of Codiaeum variegatum. Classification (NCBI taxonomy): domain Eukaryota; kingdom Viridiplantae; phylum Streptophyta; class Magnoliopsida; order Malpighiales; family Euphorbiaceae; genus Codiaeum; species Codiaeum variegatum. The sequence goes on along the minus strand of CAOJBK016191964.1, from coordinate 60,221 downwards.
CATTACCAGGTAAGAACTGACCCTTCCACTTAGCCTTCAGCTGCTCCCAGGTTCCGATCGAGCACTTCCCCATGCTGACCTCCTCCTCCTATAAATGTCGAGTTGGTGCGAAGTCAGCGGTCAACCTTAGATCAAAATAAGAGTAAACCATCAGTGGAATAAGGACCTCCCATCATATCATAAGAAAAGCATGAGTGAAACGATCAACTGTCGTTGCCTGAGGGCGAGCCTTGAGTACGTATAGGCAGGAGGTTCGAAAGTACAAAGCCTGCGTATGCTGAGTCCCTGTTTATGTTAATGTTATGATGAGTCTAAGATACTTTTTTCAATCGAACGAGTCTTGTAGAGCTTTATACTCCCCATCTGAATCTGCGAATTAGTCAGTCCATTTACGAACGACACTTTATCCAAGTGAATGCCTTTTTTAGAGTTATATAGGCTGCGAACACGAGTGGGACGGTCAGTAGGAGTTTAGTTTGGGCAGTCTCTTCCTTCCATGAGTCAGTCCTTTCAGGTGGCATTTCGCTCAGTCCTGTCATTCCTTTATAAGAATGGATCCCCAATAGCTCTTCTTTCCCCTATCATGCCACTAGTTCAGCAGGAGCTGCTATTGAATCCGGGTTAGCAATAATACGACGTGGCACTGCAGCAACTTCACCGCGGTTAAGGTACACGCACCTTCTACTGCACGTAGCGAACTACATGGTACCCTACTTCTTTCTAGGATCACTGTCAAGGTAGCCAAATCATCAATCCTTCCTCCAGGAAAGATTTTTTAACACTCAAGCTAAAGCTTGCCTAGAATCGCCTTCAGTTAGTAGGAACGATCCGGCATTTTTAAAATCCTGTTTTCACAAGTGAAAAAAAAAACTATCGCTGTAGGACTTTTGCATCCTCCTTTAGCTTCTGCTGTTGAGCAGCTGAAAGAGAGGACCTATATTCAGTAATGATCGTCCCGGAAATTCTTTCTAACCTGATTTTTTTTCTATATAGCAAAGATGGTTCTGAAGGGATGCTTTAGTCAATCAATGCAGAGTTTCTTCGCTTAGTAGCACTACTCTTGCTATAGGGCATCTTTAGCGCATAGCTAGTTTGAAGCTGGGTGTTCCAATCAATGTTTGTGAGAAGCCTCTGTTCCTATATATGTTACTCTTGAGTTGGTTGGCTACCTGGTCTTATGCCCGCTTTCTATCTTACTATAATAAATTCCTCGCTTACTTGCCCCTTCCCGTCTATTGAGACTATAGCCCTTGAATCTTGTCTAGAGCATTGAATTCTTCTTGCCCTCATCCTAATCAGACTTTTTTTCGGATGGAACGTTCTTACTGAATTTATTTCGCTTGCTTCTCCCTTGAGTACTTGACTTTGCCTCTGCTAAGAAAAAGGCCTAAAAGTTCGTCTTGATAGGAGTATCCATACGAAGGGTCTATAGGATCGAATCCAATTGCAATTCAATTTCCTATCTCTTCCCTGAAAGACTAGTCTATCTATTTAGTATATCTTTCCCTGGTAGAGATCTCTTTCTCTGGGGGACTGTAGATATCTTTTCTTTAGGGCTTTCTCTTCCCTTAGAATAGGCGGCTGCTTATCCGGGTGGAGATGGTGATACAGGAGGTGTTGTGGCTTTGGTGGAAGGATGGGAAGATCCTTGTTCGGTAGACAGAGTCTCTTTTTTTTAGTTTGGGATGGGAAAAAAAAACGTTGTTTCGGGATAGACTGGATCTCTTGGTTCGAATCCTTCTTCGTATGTTTCCACACAGATTTGAAGAATGCCTATGCCGTAACCTGCCTAGCCGCCCTTCCCATTAGATGAAATAGGAAAAAATAACGTGGTCTTCGGTCGGGACAGGATCAACCGCTCTTTCGTCCTTCACGCTCTTCTGCCTACTTCTTCCTATCGAATATTAGAGGGAACCCAGGGAAGTCAACTGTTACCTCTAAAAGGGCCCATATACCGCCTAAACCAGTGCAAGGTAGTATTCGAAGCTTGCATAGCAATAGCAATCTAGTATTGACTAAGGAAAGATGGTGCTGGGGGTCCCACTAAGGTGAATGTTATTGAACCTTCTCGTGCAAACGTTCAAAGCCATGCAAAGAACTCTCAAATGGGAAATAAAACTTCCTTCTACGTCCATTGCTACTGTAAGACCCCAACAGGGGGAGATGAGCTTAATGTGGGGCTTGGAACAGCCTCGCCAAGAGGGCCCAAAATACCTTTTTTTCTTTGGAGCTTTTACCAGTTGGAAGACCCCCTGACCCAGTCAATTACATCGATCCTTTTCAACTCTACTTCGTTTAGTTACTCCCACAGATGCACTCTGCATGATCTCTCGTGCCCGGTGAAGAATGCTCAAGGTCACCTTCCACCCGAAACGAATTCTCAAATATATACTAGTTTCGCCAATTCCAGATCATCCAACTCGCTACCCCGAACAATATTTGCCACTCAAATTAGAGGGAAAACCTATGAAAGGGAGCTTTTTCTTACCCAGTTGGAGAATTTAGTTGATGCCTGCCTTGCGATGTTGGTCCATGCGAGCCGAGCTAGTAAAAAGAAAGTTATCTGAGTAATGCCCTCCTAAGCGCCCAGTCCAGCAGTGCTTGTCTCTTTTCTTTCTCCCGTTTGAACTGTTAGACAGTGGGCTAGCGCAAATAGGATTGACAGAAAGATAATAAGAAGGCATAGGATTTCCAGCTATTTACTTTCCTTTCTTCGCCCTGCCAGTTAAAGTTAAGGGTTAAGCGAATGAGCAAGCAAGTCAAGATCGAGTTGGGCAATCTTATGGTCAGCCCGAGTCTCCTATGATACTGAAAAGTCAGTCCCGTCTCAGGCTAAGCCGTGGCAAGGAAGCAATCCTCAAGAAGAGAGGGGTTCGGTCTCATTTGATCCATTGGCCGACTTCGATTTACTTGGCCCAACTTCAGCGGATGTTGTACTTGGATCCGAGGTTAGGTTAACTGAGACAGGGGTGGAAACTGAGTTAGAGGTGCGACAAACTGACGAAAAAACCTCAATTACATCGATCCTCAATCTTCTTGGAGCTCTGCTCTGACCTGGTTATTTAGCTTTTTATTCCGGGAGGATTTTTCCGATTGTGAGACTGGAAGTAAGCAGGGTTCTCCCTAAAGGGCTCGTTCTGGGCTGGTTCTGCTTCTTAGCCCTCATCCGGGAGTATAAAAGACTGAGCTCTTAGGTAGCGAATCCCCTGGAAGGAAGGATGTAAGGGATCGTTCATTTGTTTTCCAACCTTCGCCTCTTATCTCCTCCGCTTTCTATTTCAAGGACAGAACGTACTTCGACCTTGTCAATTTCCCAGCTAAGGGCTTTTTTATTTTACTATAACTTTAAGTTAAAACTAGGCCTTTATGGTTGGTTCTATCCTTTCCCGTGATTAAGGAGGTTTTCTCACTGTGGAGAAAAATCTTTATTCTGGCTGGGCTAGATAATTAGTAAAAAAAGTGGAAACTTTCCAGTAGGGAAGTTAAGTTCACAGCTAACAGTACAAGCAGAGTGGTAGTGGTAGAGGTTGGACGATAGTTCAGTTAAGGAGGTGAATCAAGATCGGGTTTACGAACCTCGTATTCAAGCGTGAATCTGATGATTCGGGTTTTTTGGTCAGTGAAAGTCCTTTTAGGTAACAAGGTTACAAAAAAGTAAGCAAAGTGAAGAGACTTTGTAAACGGAAGAGCAGTACCCCCACATTCACACAAGTAAGTGATCCAGAAGCTCTGGGAATCCCAGCTGGGTTGGCCTAGGTATAATACCAACCGGCGAATAAGCCACAATAAGATGACGGAACCAATGTCGATTGTAGTTAGGGTGAATGTGCTCAGGTAGAGAATAAGAATCAACTAGATGAAAACATCCGACTTTGCGGTGGAAGTGGCACTAGCCTCTATTCTAATATATATGGTAGTTTCACGGTGGAGGACCTTTCTAATTGTTCACTAGGTTCTAATTTTTCAAAAGTTATCTTAACGAGCGAGATATCCTGATGACTAAGTCAAGCCAGTAGCAAGTAATAGAAGAAGGCTTACCCTTACCTGTTGCGAGAAAGGGGAATCCTATCTAGCAGTTCCTCCACTCAAATCGAATAGAGAGCGGAATACAAAACAAAGAATGCAGAATGCAAAGCTGGTCAGGTCTCTGCGGGAACAAATTGAAACGATATGCCAGAGACTGGCCAGGAATCGAGATAAAAAAGTTGTTTTTTTTGTCAATTATACATATCGATATGAGGTCACGGAATAAAGGTGAGTGGGGCATTCCGTCATCAGCTCTCGAGGGTCAAGAGTTGGTTTTTTACTCTTTAGTTAGAACCCCCCCTGGAAGAGCTACGCTAGTATACTAACATACTTTCCTAGCCTAGAGTGAAAGACTTCTAATGAGTATCCCCCCAATAGAGTATAAAAAATTTAAAAGAAAGCATCGGTATCAGTAAAGACACATCTCTTTCTTTTAAATAATAGATGCCATTCCCGGTCAACGGTATCAACTGTCTTTCCTTTACCGGTAACTGGTCAATCCGTGGTGCCTTTCTTTATTCAATGCGAAAAATCAGTATGTGCTCAATCATCTCTCCTGCCCTCAACGGCAAACTCAACCTGTCTCGAACTCAGGACGGTATCACGAGAGTCGATTCAGTAATGAAAGAAGTTTTTTCGTGCTGTGGTCCATAGGTTCGGTCTTCATTACTGAGTTGCCTCTCGAGGCTCGGCGGGGCCGTTGGTAGCTCCTTTGCAAGGGAAAAACAAACCTGACCTTCGGGTCAGCGTTCGTAACATCCTCTATATATAAGGAAGTTCGGAGGATGTTTCACGCTCGTCTCGTGTTGGAGCGAGCGCAGATACTAGGGCTTACAAACCTTCCCGCATTGGCCCGGCGGGATGCGCCACGGCCGGCGCCGTAGCTGTTCGAGTGGTTACCGCGATAGTGAAATAGGTGCCTGTTTTTCTTTCACTCTGGGGCCGGCTCCTTGGGTGGCTGATTTCTGACGAACGACTCTTACCGTCGACGTGAAAATGGGTAAAGTAAAAGAGAGAGACCTTTTTTCCAGGATAATAGGCAAGACATGAATACACCCGATCCCATTCCGACCTCGATGTGTCAAATCGTCTTGCGCCATATGAAAAACATGGAATTATGGAATTATCGTAAGAAATGAAACTTTTTTCATATGAAAGCTGTTGGTCACTGATTTCCTAACTTGCTTTCGAACAGCCAGCGCCCAAAGGTGCTCTCTTTTGAGCCGGTCACCGTCTGGTAAAGTAGGAGGCAAGAAAGGAAGTCATGGACCGATCGCTTGGAGGTAAAAAGTAAACTTCCACATTAGCCTTTGAAGCTGGTGAGAGATTTCTAACCCTATTCACTTGTTCAATTAACAAATTAAATTAAAAGAAGCAATTTATGCTTGTCAAGCTGTTACACTGACCAAAATCTACTTTCAAAGAAAAAGAAAGGAACTTTGTCACTAAGACCCAGTGTTGGCTTGCTTCGCATAGGCTACATAGGGTACAAGATCGAAAAGAATGCTTTAAAAAGCTGGTTCTAGAAAAAAGGAATGGAGTCTCTTCCTACTTACAATCAATCAATAAATAATAAGTACCTTTTTAATATAAAAAAGATGATCAGCTATCTGGGCAAAACCGGTAAAGGAATTTTCAGAAATGCATCCTGCCGGGAAGAGATGAAGAAACTGATAGAAGTTGCATTCATCACCCCCATCCATTATCCGGATTGGTTGGCGAATGTAGTACTGGTTAGCGGGGGAAATTGAGGGAACAGGGTATGCATCGATTTCGGAGATTCGAACAAGGTTGGGACTTTAGTCACTCGACTGTTGGGTTATAAAAGATCTTATCCGTTAAGCCGGGGGGTTGAGAACCCGGGGTTCAAGCTTAACATCCAGATTGAAACTTCGTGTTCGTGATCAGGACCCAGCACCAACACCGAGGCGGGCGACAATACCACCAGTAGTAGCGATTCTAGTAGCTGCATTAAATAGTGGCATAAGTAGTCGAACATGAGTAGCAGAAGTTGACCCCCTCAACGCACTCTGTCCCCCAGGCTTGTGAGCCCGGTGCCGGATCGAATCCGAAACAAAGGAGGCTGAAAAGAGAATAACTTCGAACAGGGCAAGCCAAGTGAGAACTCAAGTCGAGATGGTCCTTACGATTCCGGCACTCTGGTCTTAAAATGAAATTACCAGATATCATCTCAAGGTACTGTCCATGGATCAGAACTAAGGCCTTCAGTTCGAACCAACTTTCCAAAGAAAGCCTTGCCAACGTTTAAGATTGTTCAAGCAGGTTTAACACAGAGAGGCCCTCGCCTGGCATTCCAGAAAGTGCGACATTTACGGTCGTCTTTCTTGTGTCTGCCTTACGAGATTGCTTCATGGGTTAGTCTAGTCTGCTGACTTTCACTCATGCGCAAGGCGATCAGTGGAGTCAAGGGTGTCTTTGGAATCACCGGATCCGTTACCCGCTTGATGTCAACAATAAGTTGTTCACAGGCTGGGATCTTGATTGGTTTGAGAGGCGCATAGGTCCTCTCCTTTGTGACGATCTCGGTATTCCACCTGTCTCTGGTCGTCTGGGTTGCTCTCTTGAGGGAGCTGGCAAGAGGAGAATATTCGCGATTGGTAATTATCATCGATTATTGAGGCCCGTTCATCAGTGGGCTGCATCTGTGGCCATTCCTATGGATGTTTGACCAGACGGCTCCTCTTGGACGACTCATTGGTCATAGAAAGTCTTTCTCTTATGATCTCAGTGCTGCCGGTGGCCGCTTGTTATCATGTTCGAGATTTTCCAGTATCTATTCGATAGGGCTTTTGCCTCAAGTGTTGTTAATTGAGCACTGGCTACAAATGTCTTCCGTTTGTAAGACGGAAATGGTCACAGGTGTGCTTCGTAGCGGGGCAGCCCTTAGGCTATTACTCTTCTTGGCCATTGTTCGCATTTTCCCACCATGTTCTTATTTGGTGGTGTGCTGAACAAGTGTACCCAGGTCGCAAGTTTTGTGATTATGCTGTGCTCGGTGATGATGTTCTCATTGCTGACCAAGCAGTCGCATTACGGTACCACGCTGTCTTATACAAGTTAGGGTCAAAAGAAAATCCCTTGTGTCGGTGCTATTGAGTTCGCTAAGAGGTTCATGATTGACGGCTTGAGAAAGGATTTCTCTCAGTCAGATGTCTAGCCAACTACTTCCACCCTCATGGCTTATATGCCATACGGATGAAGTACCCTATAAAGCGGTTCTCCACTTTCTTAAGAGTGGGAGGTGCGGCCCGTCTTTCTTTCTTTTCTTGTTCCTGAACGTTTTTTTTACCTCGCCCCTGTTACATTGAGTTTTTTCGCTCCTGGGAAAGTAGTGGCCGGTCTAGCAGGAAAGGCGTGACCCCACCTGAACGACGTTTGTTGCGGGCCCTTCCCCTATAGGATAGGACTTCCCGCGTCTTCGTCGCTGGGTCAAAAGCGTCCAAGGCTTCGGGTTTGTGGTAGCACACGGACGACCAAAGAGTGTAGTTTCCATTCACTGATGCGGAATGGAAGAGGAGACTTAGTTCCTGATTCAGTTAGCCACTGAATTGTGTAACATGACGCCGTGGGTCATGTGAGCATCCAGGCTTGTACGTTCTTGTGAGAACCTCTACATGAAAGGAAAGTGTTGGGGCTAAGCTGGGAATTTTTTTTATGCTATGCCGTTGAAGCCA
>CAOJBK016191964.1:0-47500 GCA_948294925.1 Codiaeum variegatum | reverse complement strand
GATGAACAGAGGGTAGAGTAGGTTGCTCGATAAGGCTGTTAGGTTTTTATTCCGAATCAACAGTTTGCACACTAGCTGAACACTAACAGAATTGATTAAACATAGAAAATAAACTTTTTCACATCCGTTTTCATGAATCATTCAACTCATGTCAGCATTCACAAGGCGGGGACAGGATTCGAACCTTTCACCGTTAAGAGATATGTAATTAAGTGAGACCATAGGATAGGACAACCAGAAACATTATAGCAAGCCAAAAAGAAAAGTAGTTCAGCAAGCAAAACATTCACAGCTTCAGTGGGGTTGCCGAGATCCCACCAAACATAACTCTCATGCTCCTTGCATGCCATCTCTCTAGCTAACTTCAACTCTCATTCCTCTTACGATACTCAACTGAACTATCGTCCAACCTCCTTCTTTCTCAATTACATCGACCTCCCCAATTGATCGAACAAATCAGCTATCAATGGAATTGGGTACTTGTTCTTGATAGTGATCTTGTTCAAAGCCCGGTAGTCAATGCACATTCGTAAGGAGCCATCCTTCTTTCTTTGGAACAAGACCGGGGCACCATATGGGGCTTTGGCAGGAGGTTTGGCACCAGGTTCAAGTTCGATGTGGTGATCCACATCCCGCTTTGGTGGCAGCTTTTTCGGCAGCTCGGGAGGCATCACATCCTTGTATTCATCAAGAACTGCCTCGATAGACGATGGCAAAGAAGCGGCAGGTTGCATGGTATCCTCCTCCTCATTAAGCTCTCTTATGGTGGCAACATAACTCTCCCCGTTCTTAAGACCCCGCTTGAATTGCAAGGCAGAAATCAAAGCAGGTTTCGATTTTGCCAAGGGACGAACTTTTGAATCGTCGAGTATCACAAGAGAGTTTAAAGAAGGAACCGGGATGGCAAAGGCTTTGTAGAAGAATGCTAGCCCAAGGACAACTTTGAAATCATCCATTGGAACCACCGTAAAGTCCAACGTACCTTGCCAATCACCGATTTGCACCTTTACGCCTTGAGCCATGCCATAAGCAGGTTTGGCCTCCGAGTTTACCGCCTTGATGGTGCCAACCCCTTTGGTCAACTTGAGACCTAGGCGTTTTGCCTCTTGAGGGTCGATAAAATTGTGTGTGGCACCCGTATCCAGCATCGCGCATGCAGCTTTGCCTTCAATGGAGGCATCAGCGTAGAGTAGACTTCCCTCCTTAATGGAGGCTGGAGAAAGGAGCTTGGAAAGGGCTCCCAAGTGCTGCAAAGAGCCCATACCAGCTTGAGGCTCTTCTTGGGGCTTTTCCTTATTGAATTCCGCCACAATTGCGTTCATCGCCTTTCGATTGGGACAGTCCCTTACCCAATGTGGACCATCGCAAATGAAGCAAGGTTTGGGAGGCTTAGAGGCAGCTTTGTTTTTGTTCGAGGAACCTGTTTAGAGTTGCCACTAGAATATTTCTGGTAGCCACTCTCCTTGCCCTTGTTTGAGTCCCTCTTTGGTCCTCCCCCACTCTTGGTAGAGTTGGGTTTCTTGCCTGAGTAGAGTAATCCTTGAGACTCTCCACCGCAGCAATGGCTTCGTCAAGATTTTTAACTCCCCGACGGTCGAGCTCCATCTTCACCCAATCTTTCAGCCCATCCTTGAAGTCAAAGAGGAGTGGATGATCGGACAAATCGGGAATCTCAAGCATTAGGGTAGTGAACTCCTTGACATATTCCGAAATGCTCCCCGTTTGCCTCAACCTTCCTCCCTCTGGTCGCCTCATCGTTGGCGTTGTGAGGCTCGATGTAATTGAGAGCTCGGCCTTGAACTGCTCCCACGTGTTGATCACACACAACCCTTTCTCCCTTTCGGAATGCTTGCGCCTCCACCATAGTTGCGCAGCATCCCTAAAGAAGATGGCTGCATTACTGATCTTCGTGAAGTCATCCGTGACTCCCATGGCTTCGAAGTATTGGTCAAGGCCGAATAGAAAATTCTCCACAGTAGTAGCATTACGTGTTCCATTGTACATTGCAGGTTTAGGGACTTTCAACCCTTGTGGGGCAGAAGAACTTGTAGTGGCAGTACTAGTCGAGGGTGGACTGCCTCGACGTATGGCATCCATCTCCCTACGAAGCTCTTGCATCTTGTCTTGAAGAGACTTGCGTAGGTCAACAAATTCTTGGGTTAGGGAGCGTAGTTCTCCCCTAAAGGATCTCCCAAGTTCTTCGATCATCGTCTTGGCAGCCTTGGTTATCTCCACATTTTCGTGGATCAGATTGTCCACTTGATCACTAAGCTCGCCAATGGTTGTAGTAACATTGGCCAGGCTTCTCTCGAGACCAGCAACTCGAGACTCGATAGGTTCCCTCGTTGGAGCCTTAGACTTGCCCCGTTTAGGCTGTGAGCGTTGCTCCTCTCGCCCACGAACCTGCTCGGTGTGTTGCTCCTCTACACTAGCAGCAACAACTCCTTCCTCGCTTGCCATTTGCTCAACACACAACCGGAGGTACCTAGGATGAAACCAAACCGGTTGCTCTGATACCACCTGTCACGGGGCCATTACCTTCTCCCCAAAAGACTAGTTAGGGTGTGCAGTGCCCACGTTTATAAGCCCAGGACCTCCTCTACAACTTTCCGATGTGAGATTCATTTTCATTCGTGACACTAGGCTTCTTCATACCTTTGCTCGAGAGCAGCTTATTCTTGTGCTAGAGTACAGAACAAGGCAAGAGTGCCAAGACATTCCGACTACACCTTCTTTGCTCCACTACTGCTATTGCTGCGGGAAGTGGCACTAATCTAATTTCGTTCTCATGGCCCATGTCGAAGGGAATAGAATGAAAATCCCTTAGGTCTCTGCCTTTGCAAGCGCAGGGTTATCATTAAATGAATAGATGTTAGTAGCTTATTAAAGAAACGTAAAGAAAGTCTTCAAAACCTCCTTACGTTCTTGGCTTCGTCCTTTACCTTTAGTGATAAATATCGCTTTCGACTTGGAGCGCCCGGGCGAAGTCGCTGAAGCGAGTCTAAAGGCCAAAGAGTGATCTTTGAACGCTACTACGCATCCTTACTAATAGTATAGTGTAAGGTAGGTTTGGGTATAGCAGGACTTGAACCTGCGACCATTAGGTTAAAAGCCCAATGCTCTACCAACTGAGCTATACACCCCAAAAAAGATGTAGTAGTAAATAAGGATTGGTGCGGAAAAGAGGGCGGCCCCTCTTCTTCTCATCATATTAAAGAGGCTTGGGCTCTAACCTTACTCAACAAGCACCTTTATTAGTAAGGTTGCTTCTTTCCACTCATTGAAGATTCTATCTAAAAAAGAAGGGGGATAAAAAAGTTGCTCTCACTGACACCATCTACGAGAAGGTGAGGTCTCTTTCTTTCCTTTCCAGCCGCCATACGGTTCGCCTTCAAGCCTTAAAGACGGATAAGGGGAGGAGCAGTTATCTATGTAATTACGGTCTTTGTTGGCCGTTGTTCCGGTCGAGCACTCTCTTTTCTTTGTCCAATTCCGTTTTACCAAACAAGACTGACTTCTGACCAACCCGCGAAGGGTTGTGAGGTTGGACCAGGTACGAAGAATGAATCTATATCTGTGTACGGAAGTTGCCGGCCGCTCAACTGTTCGAGCGCAATGGTGGTTGGTTCCGATTCGACAAGGGTAGAATGCCTGGTCGAAGGTCCAGTACAGTAGGTATCAGGCGTGTTCGTTTTGGCTCCCGATCGAGAACGAAAAATAGTCGATGCTGGGCCATGGAAGATGCCTTAGAACGAACAAGACACCAGCGATCATATGGGACTACTTTCCTTCCCTTTCAGGTAATAGGTCTAATCCCGTTCTTTCCCGTACGTTGACCTTGACTTGACGGATCAATTGAACCCACACTCAAAGGAGGACCACAAGCTTGGGGCTCGACGAAACTTAAAGTATCAGCATTAAGAAACTTCTTGGGGTTAGCAGTGAAAGAAAGAGCCCGGCATTCATTTCTTCATTCATATTCATAGCTGAGTCTACTAAAAGAGGGACCAGCCTCATCGTGGTGATTATAGGACATCTCTGATCGTTCACCTCTAATGTGACACGTTCCCTCTCAGTTATATGATCAACGGCATCAGTCGGCTAGAGAGCGGGGCTATTCTTCTTCCGGGGAGGCTAAGTCGTCCCTTCTACTGATCGAACCCTCAGTTCGGAGGTCTTCGTCAACATGTTACGAGGCTCCAGTCTTCGGCGGGTCACCATTACTTGACTTAGAAAGACAAACATCTGGGCAAGGGAAAGCGCAGTGCGCCTGGTGCAAATGGCTTTCTTTTTTCATGATATACCAATCAGAATGGAGGGCCTACCTACGTACATGATTGATAGAACAACTACAAGGGGGGTGGTAAACTTGATGCGGGAGAGGCATGAGTGCAGTTCGATCTTGTGGTGTATTCGTTTGTAGTGAGTAGGGCCTCTTCTCTTTCTCGTTGATCAGTTCGCCTCCGCTCTATTGTATTGAAAGGTCTCTATTCCTACGGCGGTTTTGTCAACGAACGCGTCTCGGGCCGGATTGACTAACCTAACCCTTAAGGGGGCCTTTCCATAGTTGGGTGCTCTGCTTTAGTGTAATTGACGAAGGCTAGGTTTCCGTTCTTCATTGTCACAGGTACCCATTATATTATATGGTACCGAACGCAACCAGAATATATATATATATGCGTTAATAAATAGTCTTCATCCTTCGCGGGTCAAAAGGCATCCTATGGTGGCGGTTCCTTCGAGTAATAGGTATTCTTTCCCACGTTTGGGGACTTCCCATCTGTGTAGACTGCCTACCAGGCTTTCCGTCTTAGTGCTATGGTAGCCGACCGATCCAATGATCAAAAAAGAAATCTTCTCGGTAAGCTATCGAGCAATCTACTTCCCATCCCTCTGACGGTGAGCCAAGTACAAGTCCCTCTTCCGATCATGCCACTGCTCGAAGCTTTTCCCAGCCCACCACCTACAAGGCACGGCACACATCAGAGTCCGCCAGGGTCGAGCAGCAAAGCGAACGGAGTCAGGCCCAACCACTTCACCAGTCCGGAGTAGAGCAGCACTGCCCTAGTCCGTCCCGGTTTCATAAATATGCCATCCTTTCTCACTTCGATCGCCCTCACTGCCCTTGGTCTCATTGAAGACGCTCCTTCGTGTCCGCCCTTCTCTTTTGGCATTAAATGTTGAAGGAGCCGTCGGTATATGTAGGACTTTCAGCCTTAAAGAAAAATGGCACTAGCTTAATTACATCAACCCTATCCCTAAAGGTTTTTTTTCCCTTACTCGGCCTATTAAGCCCCTAACTCAAATAAGTAAAAAGAAAACGGACTAAAGCATGGAATGTGCAGGAGCGAACCCTTAGTAAGACGATGATTTCGACCCTTTCTATTGATACTAATTCCGCAAAAATCAAATAAAGAGGCAACCACTATCAGGTTAGTAGCGGAACGAGCTTTCTCTTTCTCTAAGAAATTGGAAGATGAGAGCAGGTTTCCATTCGAGGAGCGCAATGGAAAGTCAGCCTTTGAGGGTTCATGTCCGAATCAGGGATGTGGTAAGGAAGCGTAGCAGCTCAATTTCAAAGGTTCGCATCGAAACGAAAGGGAAGGCTGAATGGACGAGAAATGAAAGAAAGAAGAAGGGCATCTCAATCTCAACCAGCAAGAGACGCATCAGCAGTTGAAGGCAAAGAAAGAGGATAACTTAGACTTAGACTCGAAAGAGGAAGAGAAGAAATGGATTTGGACCAGCCGTCTTGATGATGAAAAGGGGCCGCTAGGCCGCTGTCCCAAGACCGCTTTCCCAATAGGCAACGGAGCGGAACGAGAAGGAATGAATGCAAGCAGGTCAAGTACACCCCAGGGGAAGAGAATCCGGTTAACATAAAGTCTAAAAAAGAAGAAGATCTTTTGAGAGATCTCATGAAAGCAGGAAATGACCAAATACGAGATTGAAATAGAGGGAGGCAAGCATAAGAATCGCCGAAGATAGGGATTTTAAAAAGAGATGAAGAATCCCGCCCTGACTGAAGAGAATGGTCTCGAAGGAGGAGAAAGGATATCGAAACTCCGAATGATAAGTAGTACTTCACTTCCACATCTAGATCTAGGAAATTGGAAGCTACATCCATCTCATTGAGTATGGATCCGAGTTCCCCAGAGGCTAGCAATCAAGCAGAAATGAATGGTATCAGGTGGAAGGACAGACCCACCATACAGTGTAGTTCGCAGCTAAAGGCACAAAAGGAAAGAGAAAAAGAGTTCAGCCGCTTGACCCTTACTTGAAGGGTCAGCTCTGGTGGTAAATCAGTATCATAATGTAGGCACCCGCCTGTGAAGGAGGATGATATTGAAGCTTCAAGGCATCGACCGCATCAACTAATCCATTTCCAGTGCTTGGCGGGCCTCTGCTCCAAGGCAATCTCTTCCATTTCCATCAGCTGGGCATCTCATTGCATTGATTCACCATCCCTCGAGGGGCAATAAGGAGCCGAAAGCATGCATGGGTTTAGAACCCCCATCCGATTCAGTGGAAGCTAGAAAGAGTGGTTTGCAAAAGTATCCGACATGTGGTGGTCTCAAGTAGTTTTATCGCTTTGGTTATAGTAAACCGCCGCTTGCCCCTATTCCCAGTAGCGCTACTTGAATGTCATCAAAAATCAAAGCTTGGATCTTAGCTACCGAAACCAAAAAACCCTACCATGAAACCATCCGCTCCTAGTCCGATTCACTTGTCACTTACACCTACCTTCTTTGATTCCTTACCTTTGATCTTTCTATCCTTACTCCGAAACACTGCCATCAAGCTTCGCTTCCCCTTTTTCACTCCTAAAGAAGTTAACCGTCACTCATCCCGCTACGAAAGAGAGCTATGAAAACGCATCTCGAACATCTTTTCGTTACCGATCTATCTGATTCTGATCTGGCTATCTCGAACGAGTTCAAAGATCCCCCCTCTACGTCGGCCTTACGGAGGCCTTACGTACGAGTGCTTATTTTAGTATTCCCCGCACGGTTCGTCGATTACCGAAATTTGAGGGAAATTTAACCATCCCCTTTTCCTATGTTACAGAACAGAATAAGTAAATCAGTCTATTGACTTCCTTACTAAGCTTGAAGTAAAGTAAGGACTATTCTCATTTGAAAGATAAATAGTAATGGAACCGGTCGGATTATCACTTCATTCGTGAGAAGGATTTGCTGCTTCCTCCTTTGCCATTGCTGCTGGATTCTAAACCTGCTTTCCCTACTTAACCTAAGGCAGTTAAGGCAGACTCTATTGAAGAAAGGGGGGCTAACCCTATTGCCAAGCTAAAAGGCTAAGCCCGGAGATGCCGTATGCTAAGATGCTTTTACCTGTAATTCCGGTAACAAAGATGGATATGAAAAGCAATCCACCCAAGGACTCATGCTAGGGGATTCGATTCTTCTCTCCTTCCTAAAAGAAGTCGTGATCTTCTTCTTTTTCTTTATATACACACCAATGCCATACCACCTTCGACAGGTAAACCGGAACCAGGGAAAGCGAGAACTGGCTTTAGCCCTTTCGTCTGTTGGCTCTCAAACTTAACTCGCTTGGCGAGAAGGACACTTCAACTTAATTTACACTTAAGGGGTACAGGGTATAGGCTATAGAGCGTAGCGCTGTGCTCACTATTTAGTGCAGGTCGAAAGCTATCCGAACGTAGTTACGTGAGCGTTGTGAGCGTGTAGTGAGCTTGCACTCTTTCAATAGATAATTGACCAGACGTCAAGATCAAGATGTTCATTGAACCTTTTGGTATGTATTGCCCCTTAACTATAGATCAGATCCACCGGACGAGAAAGTAAATTCCGCACTGCTGCTGAGTCGTCGGACTTATCCACCAAGGGATTCGTGGAATTTCTGTGGATTGTGTTGGGGGAAATCTACCAAAGCTAGGCAGATAGATAGACTCCTTTCCCGCTGCTAAGGGAGAGCAAGAAAGAAAATCAAATGATTGTTTTTTAATCAGCGCCCCCTTTTGGGTATGCAGATACTAAGAGTCCTCTCACTACCAACCAGTAGACATCATCTGGCTGGGTCTTGCCGGTATCAACAACGAGAAAAAAACAACCAAATGAAAACAGCAACTAACTATGGCTCTTGGCCCAGACAACGTCCTAGGCGTAGGGGGGATCGGAGCAAGACAAGAGGGAACGCCTAGACGGACGTTTTTATTCCTGGGCTGCAGTAAGTAGATCGAGAGGTCGTTCCGCCCCTTGTCCCCGAAGATGGGTAATATGTTCTAAAAAAATGTTGCTCCAATCTGACCTAGCTGGCGAGCGATCCCAGTTCGCGGCAGAGAACAAGACAGCAAGCGAGCGTACCTTTGTTCGCTTCTGCTCCACCAAGCACGGAAGTTTAAGGATAACTGTAGGTCGGTGGCTACCTAAGGAAACTCCGATTCGATCCGCCCCCCGGCTGGGAGGCATTTACCTCATCCCGATCACAAGGAGAGATTCACCATGATGGGGGGGTACTTCTTTTTTTTCCCTTCCGGAAAGAATGAAATGCATAGGGGACCATCCTTTTGTTGCGGCATGCTCTTCAGATTTACGGATTCGCAGGGGGCCTCAGGCCCTACTTAGTTGACTGACAAAGGCTTGCGAAACTAAGTAGGGCCTTTTGAATCTTAAGTAGTCTATCAGTGGTGCGAAGTTTTCCTTTTCAGTAGGGGAGCGAAAGGTTAGACCTTAGAAAGTCAGCGAACAGCGGTTCTTCTATGTAGGTATGGCGTTCCCTCTTGACTCTCCTAACGTCGAGCTAAGTGACTTCGTAACCTTTGCGTAGCGTAGTAGAATGAAGGCTACGCACCGACGCTCTCTTATCTATTAGCCTAAGCGTCTTCGCTAACTCGCTCGCCTATTATACTACACCCTACTATACAATACATTAGTAGGGTAGGCTAGGCTAACGCTTACTTCTACTAAAGTAGTGTATTGTATAGTAGCGCCTTTTCCTTTTTGAATAACCCCATTATCTTTCATAAGTCAAGTAGGCGAACCTATAGGTCCTTAGTAGCGTTGACAAAGAAGAACAGCCGGTTAAAAGACAGTGAATCTTTTTCTTTATATATATATATATAATATATTAATATATTCTATATATAAAAAGACTTATCGATCCCGGCCCGGAAAAGTGACCGACCAGGGCCCTATTGATGAATGAAAGAAAGGGTTTATAAAAAAACCCCCTAGCCCTTGTAAGCCCACACCTGTGTAGAGTAGATCGTTCAACACCTGCGGCACAAACCAATTTTTGACCTATTGGTCCTAGTATCATAGGCGACCGAACGGCCGCCCCCTAATTACTAGACCGACCTGCTATAATAATTCCATAAACACCTAGCGAAGATATGGCAAACAAATAAAGTAGCCCTATGTTCGGATCTGACAATACCATACCATAATCAAAAGGTACAACGGCCCGAGCGACCAGACTTAACATAAATGTAGCCACTGGAGCCATTCTAAAAAGGGAGAAATTAGCACTACTTGGTGAAATAGGTTCTTTTAGAATCAATTTCGAACCATCTGCTAGAGGTTGTAACAATCCGAACAATCCCACTACATCAGGACCCTTTCGACGTTGCACAAAAGCCATTACTTTACGTTCAGCTAGCACTAAAAAGGCTACTCCTAGTAGAAGTGGTAGAATTATTCCAAGTATTTCAGCTGGAACAGCTATGTACGTTTTCGATTTTCTATTCACTCATGATCTGGCCTGGTCGAGTCGACCCAATCATGATATTGATGGATGGGACCTTTTCTCGAAAAACCCTGGATCCCGGGAAGAGTTGAAGATAGTGCAACATCGAATCCTGTTACGTTACTTCGAATGGAGCCCGCCTCACTTGCTTTCTTTACTGCATAAGGTTCGATGTAATTGAGAATTCAAGGGATTTCCTTCTAACTAGTGGCCGAGAATATACCTATTTTCAACAGATTTTTGATTGCATGCTCTGGGTCTATTTGCTCTTCTCTTTTGCATTTCCGCTGCCTGCGTTCTTTCTTCGTGTCCGTTCGTATCGCAAAGCGGGCCAGCTATAATGGTTGAAAAGAGGGGGGCCAACCAAGACCCCCTAGCTTTGTTCGATAAAGCAAACGATTCGTTCCGACAACTTCGGACCAGATTAACCCTTTGAATTAGCCGATCTTACAAACGGGCGGGCTGGTTGGGAAGGGGCGGAGAAAAGAATCGCTGAGAGATAGATTCTACTATTTAGTCAGGACGAATGAGTGGCTGTGCAGCATGCTCCGGAGGAGATTGACCTTTCCCCGAGTCAGTCCAGTCAGAAAGGGGAAGGCCCGCGGTCTAGACTGCATTTCGGGAGTTTGAACACCATCCCATTTCAACCAAAAATACAACCCTGTCCAAGGTATCTAACCTTATGAGTGGAAATCCAATCCCGTTTTGTCTTTTTTGCATAAAAACCAGCCAAATATATATTTATATATATATATATTTTATCCGTTCTTCCGACCATTTTTGAAAAGCGCATAGTTTCTCCTCCAAAAATGACCTCTCCAGTCGGGGAACGCATGAGATATTTACCTAAACCAAGTAGGTCCTTGAGCGGATCCCACGTTAGCCCCAAGACGTTGGTCTCTAACTAGAAAAGTAAATGCTTGAGCTTGAGTGAGAAGGGCCTCCTCCCCCCGCTGAGATTTTGCCTGTATGGTGTTTACCGGGTGGGACCCTCGATCCGGATAGTATGCCACTATCAGCTACTATCTATATATGTCTGCCTCCCTTGAAAGCTCCCGGTGCTGCGACTATCACCGGT
The DNA here is from genome assembly GCA_948294925.1 of Codiaeum variegatum. Lineage (NCBI taxonomy): Eukaryota > Viridiplantae > Streptophyta > Magnoliopsida > Malpighiales > Euphorbiaceae > Codiaeum > Codiaeum variegatum. Next base: position 36,696 of record CAOJBK016191964.1, on the reverse strand, counting down.
AAGTTGCGTCGGATCAACATCGGGATTAGAATCAACTGCAAAAGCAACTGAAGCAGGTTATATTGATATGGCTGATGGCTGTTTTTCAACTACCAAATAAAGAAGTCAGTCCTCTGGACCTGCTTGGGCATTGGTTGTACAGTCTGGTACACCTTTGCGCCAGGCTCTCCCGATCGTGCCCCGAGCAGCATGTTATCCCCTATTTCCTCGTATTCACCTTTTTATAACATGGAATATTATGCACCTGGCTTTCATAGGCTTTCCTTTGTTGAAATAAAGGCAATTACCGACTCTCTGTCGTTTGCCATGGGTCATGAGCTTCCTTTTTCTGAGATTAGAATCCCAGCTAGCGGCCCTGTGCTTCAAAGTGTTGGTTTAGGTTTGATGGTCGCCTTCTCTCAATTACATCGAGCCTTTATTAGCCTTTAGCTGATTACCGAATTGCACTAGTCTCAGGAGCTGCCTTTCGAGAAGAGGCTTTTAGGGTGAAGACAAGCAGGGCTGATTGCACAAACAAAGGCTACTAGCTCCAAGGGCTACTCATTCACTCCAAAGCAAAGCTCATAGCTACCTTAACTACGTCAAGCTTAGAGGACTTATTACACTACAAGTACAGAAAGGGATACAGTAAGAACATCCTTGCTTGCGAGGATGGGGATTAGGAGTCCTAGGATGGATATCTGTGCAGGCATGCGATTCAGCTGTTCCACTACCGTGTACTCACTTTTCCTGATGACCTTTAGAAACTCCTTGATTTCTTGCTCTGTTACCCCTTGCTTTACTGCTTCCTCCATGCCTGGAGCTTCACCAACCTTTTCTTTACCCTTTTTCCTTTTCGATTCCAATTCTTCGGGAGTGTAACACCTTCCGGACCCCTCCGATTTCCGCCACTTCGGGTTCGATCTTTACCCCAGTAGATGTAACCACCTCGAGACCATAGCCCCAAGGGACTTGATGGTCAGTTTCGGAAATGAAATAGATTAGCAGATGAATTAGTAATTGTTGTTCTTGTTTCTTTAGTACCTTTAGTGGATCCTATACCTGTCATGTTCTTTGGTACATCTTAGGTCTTTTTTCAGTTCTCTGTTACAATGTTAGATTCACTGACTGTATTGTGTTTATCATGTTGAGACATTCCGTTCTCTCCTTACCTTCCTTATATCTGTTTGGTCTATCTCTTATATCTCCTATAGGCCCATCCTTTCGTGCCTGGGGAACGAATAGAAGGTTTTGGCTTTTTGGGGCTTCATATGCCCCAGTTCTTTACAGTAGTTGCAGCGAACTGAAGACATTCTGTCTTAGGGCGGAAGGTGGACTTCTATTCCGTGGCCCACGAAAAGAGGAGGAGCGTCCAGACTTGGCAGCAGCTAAAACGGAATCCATACTACCGCTCCGTGGGGATGGAGGTACCAGCGAGGCTAACCGGGTCTCTTCCGTAATCAACTCAGCTAAAGCAGCATCAACTGTCGGAAGGGGAGATCGATGAAGCAGAGAACCAAAAAAAAGGCGTAGGGCCATAAGGAACTGCAAAAAGCGGGTCTCGTTCCTGTGATCCTAAAACATCTGTGCTGCCGCACCCAGCAACCGTAGGCTTTCGAGCCCTCCCGACAAAGAGCAAGCTGACGCGTTGCGGCGCCTTTACTATACAAGGGGGCTTGCTCCTCCGTTTTCCGCTTGTCACGAAAGAAAGATTATGCCTTACTCTAACAAGTAAGCAAGTCAACTACCTTGAAGAATGAACGACTGAGAGAGAAAACTCCAGTGCTAGGAAACTTCCGATCAAGCGCTTCCCCGCTTCTACGATTGTTTAGAGAATATCGAGGACAAGACTACAAGCATTGCTGAAACCTCTAACCTGGATGAGACCAGAAGGACAGGGGCAAAACTTCTAGTCGGCTCACTTCTATTAACGGGTTGCTTGTTATTAACAGCTGGCTTTTCTTGTTCTTGTTGTTCTTATTCCGTATGAAATGATGAAAGAAGAATAAGTCCCATGGGACAAATCAATAGGAAATGTTATAAATTGACTGAAAGCGAAGAAGAGGCCGGCTTTCTCCGAAGTATGTACTTTCTTTGCCGCTTCGCTTTAGGAACAAGAAGGTTGCGTTGCTGTATAACCACGCCCCCGCGGCAAGCTAAGCTTAGTTCATCAGTTTCAGTTGGAGTGTCAGTTGCCAGCTATTCAGTGCCAGTAGGATAAGGAGTAGAAGCCTATGCTTAAAGATTAAAGAGTAGTTGCCCAGCCAGGCTTGCCCAAAGTCAGAACTCTTTCGCAATAGAGTAGCTTCGATGGCGGACTAGGAAAGGAATAAAGCCAGTAATGTCAAGGGTAAAGTGCCTTGAAGTTCTACCAATCCGCTTACTAAGGAGCGTAACGAGCCTTTGATTCTTTCTTTTTTCATTCCTTATGGCTTCGGGACGCCAATGAGTTTCTTTTTAAGGGATACGCTGAGAGTTCATGGTTAGTAACAAAGTACCTTTCTTGGTGTAAGGATGGGGGAGAAGATATCTTTGGCAGCAGTACATGTAGTAGCATCCGGGCTTGTATAGCGTTGGTCTAATTCCTACTTAAATGAGGGGTCTTATTCACAGTATGCGCATTCCCCGTATTCTATGTCTCCAACGGAACCATATTAGCCAGGGGAGTCTTAGTAAAATTCCCCGGTTATTAGCTCCTATTGATTAGAGGTTCTAGGCCTACGGTTCTATTGACAGCGTAGGATTTGACGATCGTAGTATGATTGATTCCCTCTCAGTTACACGGGGGAGTAGGATTTCCTAATCTTTCACCAGTTTACCATTAGGTTAGGTCCTAGTTCCGTCTAGCGCTAGTAGGATTCCTTCTGTTCGGAAAAAGCTATATGTTCCAGCAGGATTGAAAGCTGCCTAAACTGGATCAATCTTAATGTCCGAGGTTGGAATTGGACAAAAAGAAGGGATTCGCCGCAACAAGCACCGTTTAGACTGATTTAGTGAAATATGCCATCAGTGGCAAAAGCAAAGGAGGAAGCGTAGGAGAGCTTTTATTTCATAACCTTAGTTGAGGAAAGCCCCTTTTTAGGAGCTCTTATTAAATCGTCGAGAGATAGGATTCCCAGGCAAGCTGTAGGAGTAGGCAGTATGAAATACTGGTCTTGACGAAGAAGAGGGTGGTTTAGCGTTGCCCAGTGAATCAATAGTCGTGATATCCAGGAATGGAATTGATGCTAGAGACGGTGAGAGAGCATAGTAGACCTGAAGGAAGGGCGACCAACGGAAGGGGATCAATGATGAAGAGGCAGAGGAACTACGAAGACTTATAAAGAGCCAGTTGAGAATCAGGCCTACTAGGATAGGAAAGTGAGCTAGGCCCCTTGATCAAGATTCTTCTATTCCCCGGGGAGCTTTCTAAATAGTCAACCTACCACTCCTCGGTTCACTGAACAACCCTACTTCACTTAACCCACAGTACCGGAGGAGAATCTCAAATCTGATCTATTTGTCAAAAAGGTCAAGAGCAGAGGAGGAGCTAGCAAAGGAAAGGTAGGCGGATAGGGTCTTCACTTCGCTCTTATAGGACCTTTGCGGGTAGGGCCATGCTTTTTGAGTCCCCAAGCCTCATCAATTCCTTAACTCAATTGCATCTCATGTTTCGATCTCCCGCTCCCTTTAATGCTATTCTATTAATATATAACGACTGATTCCTTCTCAGATCCATTCATTCCACCTTCGCCTTCCATTTCTAATGCTGTCGAGCGAGTGGAAGTTGCTGCATTCCTATTCAATGATTGGAGAAAAAAGGTAAGACTCTCCAGTGGAAATGGCAGTTTGAGTTGCTCTTCCTGCCGAACCTCTTGGCCTTTCTTTCGATGGCGAGCCAGTACCCTTAGGGTAGTTGTCCCTCCAATAGCAGTCCTAACAGGGAGACGAAAGGGTGTATCCAAATACTATTATATGATATTTATTTGAAGTATATCTTATAGTTTTGAACATTCGCTTTTCTCGGGTTCCTCCCTCCTTCCAGGTTAGCTTTGAACTTGGGCTGGATTAACCCACAATCGGCCCTGGGGTCACGAGGATCTGATCCTCAAACAGGGCAATGATAGACAGGCATTTCCTGGTGAAAGAAAGGCGCATCTCCTTTATACCGAATTACTCGAGAATACCCGGGGCAATCCCCTTATTAGATTAGATTAGGTTCGGTCAGATCAAGGGGCAGTGTCACAGGGACCTAGCCTTTCCTTCTTCTCCCGGGATAGATAAAAAGAAGAATGGTGGTCTTGTTGAAGAAAAGAAGCAGTTCTTTCTCTTGTCGACTGTTCACTCAGGGGTAGCGGTGAATAGGAACTCCGCTTTTTTCTCAAACGGATATAGTAAGTGTGCCACGAGTGCTCATTATTATATTTCATAGCCGGGAGAGAAGATTTAGATTTGTATCCCAACTTATTAATCAACTTCCACGAGGTAAGTAAAATGCTCTATGGGCGATGTCTAAGCAGTGTCTACGAACCTAAAGTGGGGTATTTGACTTATTAGCAGTGCAAAAGATGACACCAATTGAAGCTTGGACTACTTCTCATTCCCTGACCGGGTCTTCAGCCTTTGAAGTGGACTTTGGGGCATTCGCCCTATCAAGGTTTTTTACATCCGGGTAAACAGGCTCTTCAAGGAAGTCCTCCGGCATCATCGGCTTTTCTTTTCCACTCATCTAACTGGGACATCTGTCCTTTGCAAGCCCTTCTCGGCAAGGCAAGAACATTGGCTATGAATCAATTGGTCCGGTCCTTTGACCAGGGATAGGGATACAGCTCTATATCCGAACGGAATGATGAACTAAACAAGGAAATGGAGGCCACTGGAGGAATTTCTTCTCGAGCGCCGTAGGAAAAATCCCGACTGCATTGCTTTTGGGTTGCATAGAGATTGAGGGCTGCCCTTCTCGAACAGGCAGGGCTGCTTGGAAGTTAGCAAGCATTTGTTTTTTGAAATGTTAGCTTCATCATCTCCTCCATTCCTTTCTTTATCACCTCCAGTTCCCCAGATGGTAATCTAGATCTTGGACTCCCATGGCCGCTTCCGGCTTGCTCCATATTATCCATGCTTTCCCGGTTGCTTTTTCTTTCGCTCTTGCCCTAGCTCTGGTAATGATAGGATCAGTTCGCACGAAGGCAGATTTCGCCAGGGAGGGTATTCTTCACCTTCAACAACATCAGCTTGCAGAATTCCTAGAACCCTTCCTCAACAATCTTTGGTTGTCCCCCTTTTTTCTCTTAACCGGCCACTCTTTATGACTCAGATGAGCCCACTGCTAGGAGACCTGAAGTGAAGAAGGAAGGGGCTCGACAAATCCCCATTGCCTGAGGTGAACAGACGCTTAAGGAAAGGGTACCTCTTTCTAAACAGAATTAACTAGTCCATCTCCATCCATAAACCCATCTATAGGTCCAAGTAGACTGCCATTAGTGCTTCTAGCCCGATTCTGGACAGTAATACCAGTTTTATTCATCGGAATTCTCTTAGCTAAGAAGATTCATTTTCTTAGAGAGATAAATGTAAGTAAATTCTTCTATCAATTCCTCCAAGCCTGACCCCACCGACCATTCTCAACGTGGCTTAAAAGCTCTTCTATTTCCCAAGTTTAGCCCCGTTCCAACCGATCGAGATGTTCGCCCTCTCTTTTCTTTAGGGACCTTTCATACACTGATTTTAGAGTAGGGTCTCTAGCCCAGCTAGTGCTTCTCGTTTAGCCAAGCCTGTTGTTGGAGTTCCATTTTTTAGCCCTTCATAATAAGCCCTAAACAACGCTAGTCATCTAACTGCTTCCTATGCAAGGCGCTAGGTCAGTGTAACAATCTCCTGAAAGAAAGTAGTCAAACCCTGATACTGAGCAAGCTAGAGGTCTTTATGTTCTCGACAACGAGTTCTATATGATAATAGGCAAGATCACACATAGTTGACGTGTCCCTCTTGCCTATGATGGTAAGGACGAGACGTAGACCTTGAAGCCAAGGCCTGAAGACCAGGCTGGACAAGGCCAAAGGCGCCTGGGTAGATCAGCTACCCCATGTCCTTTGGGGGTACCGTACTACACCACGTACTGCTACTGGAGAAACCCCCTTCAGCCTGACCTATGGCACCGAGGAAAAACCTGTGGAGATAGGCATGCCAAGCTACCGGGTTCCATGACCAAGAAGCAAATGATGCAGGCATTAGAGCCAATCTAGATCTCCTCGACGAGAGACGTGAGGCTGCCTCCATGAGAAATGCTGCTTACCAGCAGAAGGTAATGCGGTATTACGACTCCAGAGTGCGTGAACGCACGTTTAAACCTAAACCCGGAGACTTAATCTTGAGAAGTCTCCAAGCAACTGGCAGGAAGGGAAAGCTAGCTCCTAGCTGGGAAGGTCCTCTTGATTCAATCTTGATGCGGGATTCCGGAAAAGAAAAATGAGATATCTCCGGGAAGGCTGAATCCACTTGAAAGCCAATCAGGGAAGAAGCCCGTGAAGTAGTTATTGCGTCTGTACCAGATATTTTATAAAAACCTGTAGTCAGTCTCGTTTCATTCGGTTTGTTAGCGCCTTCCATAGTGAGATTTCTTTCATATCACCCGGGAGGAGTGAATGAAGGTTTGTTTGTTTAGGTTTAGTGGTATCTGTTGCCAATGGTAGGCCTGTGAGCAAGAGACATCGTCAAAACCATTTATACCTCATTTTGCACTTTTGCTGCTTTGAAGATCATCGTCTAGTTTTGCTAGAGCAGGCCCTCGATTCGACGAGTCTCGTCGAGCGTTCCCTCTCCCACTGGGAAAGACACTGAAGCGAAGGTTCGATGTAATTGAGAGGCAGTTCAGGAACTATTTATCTCTACTGATCTATTGACGGAGGGGTTTGAGGTTTAGATCCAGTTCTAGCCCCGTAAGCCATTAGGAGTTGTCTTAATAGGGAGTTTGCTTAATTCATGGGGAGTGCTCTTACAGCCAAGCCAGAGCTAGTTGTTGGAATGATAAGCTAATCCCCAGTTTCCCCTGAAGGGCTTTAGATAAGATTCCCTAGTAGATAGCTAAGCTAAGAGAGTGCTCCGGAAGAGCTAATATTAAAAATTCTTTCCTCACCGAGGGGGCTAACTAGATAGATGGTGGGTGGGTCTAAGGAAGAGAAAAATATGAGCTTCATCCCCTTTCCTTAGAACAGTAGGGTTTGAAGCTGGCAAAGTCAATCAATCCAGCAGTAAAAGGGGCAAGTGCAGTCATTCAACCAAGCAATCAATCTTTTATTTTAAGTAGGGGTAGGGCTCTTAGGCAGCAATAGAAATAACTCTTACAACCTGTCTCAATCTTTACCTCTCCAGGATCAAGAAAGACCTCTTCTTCTAATTAATAGAATATGTTTTATCTCCTTCTTTGACTTTCAAGATTATTCAATCCCTCGTTTACAAGTCATTGATTCAAGCATTTGACTTAACCCGAGGTTTATTCGTGCCAAGGACTCCACAAGAGATACGGGATGTGCTAAAGGTCCTGGTGGATTGAGCATTCGAATCCTTCTCTCTTGCTTTTGACAGGTATAGGTTTTCCAGTTGAGGTCATAAGGAAAGCGTCGGGTTCTATAGGCATGACACAGCATAAGTGAGTCAGAGATAGGATGCCCAATTTCACTTAGCTGTTCACACAACCCATATCAATCAAGTAAACGATTTGATTGCTCATACGCTTACTTCCTCTCTTATCTTAGAGCGTGAGTGCCCTTCCTTTTTGGCTTGAGGCTCATCTCACGATGTTCGTCTTGTCTGATTGTTTTTGTCTTGGTTGGTACGTTCCCCCTTGTTAAATAAGTCCTCTATCTGCACACTAACCTGGGAGACTTTCACCCACCCTTGATGCTTCTAAGCCGCTTTGAATTGGCCTGTGCCCGTTGATGAAGCATCAATCCATTCAGCCGTCACGTCAGCCGCGAAGACGGACTTGCTGGTATCGTCAAATAGAGTCTCAAAGGCTTTCCGGCTTAGCTACGATCTTGATGGATTAGCGCTCAGGGGTTCAAGGATGGAGGAATAGCGACATCGACTTCTCAATAAAGCGTTCCTGTGGTAAAACGAAGAAAGGCTCTTGAGCCATACAATCAAACTGCGCACGGATACAGAGGCGCCCCCAGTCTATAGGGGGACTTGGACTGGTCCTTTTTGCCCAGTGAGCCCCGCCTTTACCACCTAGCCTAAAGATAAGGAGTTGATAGAGCTTTCCCTCTAGTTGACAATACTTCTTATCCACAAACAAACAGTTCCTAGTGTGGCTCCTCGAATATGAAAAAGTACTCGTATAACGTAAAGCCGTGAAGGCGTGCCCGAGTCGAGGACGACCTCTCAACCCGTACCTAAAGGCCCATCTAATATAAATTCTTATTAAGGAGATGGTCCCTAAGGACCTCAGAAGGGCTCCGTCCAGTGTGTTTCCTAATGAGTCCGTCGAGGACTTATCGGAATGGACTGTATTACGGTCTTGGATGAGGATGTGGCTGAAGTATGTTCTATGGTATCATACCGTGGCTCTTGATCCTTGTGTAGCTATTCATCAATTCCTTGATGCCCCCATTGTGTCGGGTTCCTGGCTGCGGACTAAACGAGATGAAGAACTCGTCCGTTTTGGTCTGTTGTGGAAACTTTATGACACAGTGGAGGTGTTGGGGCTTGACTACAAGGTTCCTATCCTTGATGGTCTAGTATCTGTGGACCCGTTCCCGGGCACAGGTTGGTTGATCTTCTAAGTCTAAGTTAAGACCTAAAGGCATAGGCCGGAGGCTACGGACACAGAGACAGAGGCAGCATCCTCTTACTAGCACCATCATTTTGCATCAAAAAGCCAGCACATTAAATTAAGCTAATGGTGGTAGCATAGCTTGTTCCAGCACAGGTAGGTTAGGTAAAGAGCGCCCTCAGGCAATTAGAGTTCCTAATAAGAGGCGGCCTATATACTACCTTACCTGTCTCGAGTGTTGAAGCCAGCAGAATCAATCCTAGACTCGAAGGAGGGCGAGAAGGAATTAAACTAGATATAATTACACGAGAACTGGCCGGGTGGCCTTAGCCAAAGGCTTCCACTAATCATCCATAGGCAAGGCTAGGAACAACCATTCTTGTTGCCATGTCCCAACCCTAACCATGGTGGTAGCCGTTCCCTGGATACCCTGGGCCTTTGAATTAACTGCCTTGACCTGACTGTTGCTCCTCACGACCTTCAGACCAAAGATGATCAACCATCCCCACAGAGATAAAGTTGTTGGTAGCACCCGTGTCAAGCATCACCCTGACTGGCTTCCCGTTCACCTCAGCTTTCACATACATCAGGCCTTTCTGAGGAACAGGTTGCACCGCCCTTAGAGCGTTTAGCAACTGAATAGGGGCAACCCGATGGCACTCCTCCTCATCGGAGTCCTGGTTCACCAAAGCCGTCAACTTCTTGGGGCAATCTCGCATTCGGTGAGGACCGTTGCACAAGAAGAAAAAACCTTTGCTCCGGGGTTGATCAGATCCCTTCTGCTTGGAAGACTCTTCTACCTTCTTGCCTTTGTCCTTCTTCCAATCCTTCTTGCCCTTCCCCTTTTTACCGTTCCACAGAGGGAACCTTCTCTCCCGACCCAGAAGTCAGTTTTTAATCCACCAAACTGTCGGCAGCCGCAATTGCCGTAGGCAGGTCCTTCACATTCTGCCTCCTTAGCTCAGCCTGAGCCCATGGCTGGAGCCCTGAGAAAAAGTTAAACAACTTATCCTCCTCTGACATGTTCTTCACGTCCAGCATCAAAGAGCTAAACTCCTTGACATATTATCGCACAGAACCCGTGTGCTTTAACTTCTTGAGCGCTTCTCTCGCAACCCATGCCGCATTAACCGGAAGAAACTGATCCCTCAATTCCTTCTTCAGCACATCCCACGTCTCGATTCTCGGACGACCGGCACTCTCATCATCAGCCAGTCTGCCTCGCCACCACAGCTTGGCTTGGCATCACCTGCGAGGTACATGCTGGTTATGGTTACCTGCTCCCGTTCAGGCACCTTCGCAGCCTTAAAGTACTGCTCCATATCCCACAAGAAATTCTCAGATAAGTTTTTTTTAGTACAGCATCCGTCATCCACCAATGTAGAGTAGCGGGAGGAAAAAGAGAGACTTTCTGACTATATTGAGAAAGAAAAGTCCAGTGCTTTCTTTCATTGTCTATCTCGCCTAAGGCTTCTGTTTTGGTCGACTCTACGGTTGAAAGAGTAGGTGGTGTTGCGTCTTTATGGTTCGGCTTTTTATGCCTCCGCTCAAGACTCACACTCCTTGGCGAACTGGAACTTAGTTGGAAAACTCAAAAGCTCTGGCTCGAGCTACGCTATGGCCCTTTTTGCAACGGCATTTGCTTGCCCAGTTGCTTCTGATTTGACTTCTTCTTTTGGCGATAGACCATATCCACACCCTTCTTGAAAGGGGAGGAATGAATTCGCTTGTGCGCGGCATTGCGTGAGGTATTTTCCTGCTGATCTTCTTTTCTTCTTGTGGACAGTGCGATGACAGTTTGTAAGGTGCTTCTCATGTACCGGCCTTTTGGCCCGATCAGGCTTCTTCTTCTTAATAAGGTCGAGCTGCTATCGATGCTTGCCCTAAAGAATGGGAGACCTAATGCTTTGAGAATGGACCACTGCTTGGTATTAGACTATAGGGTTTTTACAAATGCTTAGACTAGCAGTAGGAATGGACCTCCCTTCTTTTATGAGGACTATTCGGAATCACCTTTTTGAGTTCTTGTCGAAGTAACCCTTTTTTTTTTAATCTTGGGATCCTTGAATACTAGCCCTTTCTTCTTCTTATCGGGATAGCCGTTTTGCTTGGTTTCTTGGGACTAGCCTTGAATACTAGCCATTTGCTCATCGCATCAAGAGGGCTGCGAGGCTCGGTTTCGTTCTTTTTGCTTTATCTCTGCCTATGCTCGGTATGCCTTCGATCGAGGTTCGAGTGGTATGTGTGACGCATTTGACATTTGATTGTTGAAAGGCTGACATACGACTGACAGCAGGCAAGGTGTCTTTGAAAGAGAGGAGAGTGAACGCACCAGTGTGAATAAGACAGCTTGAACTAGGATGAATCATACGCCTGGTTGAGCTAGACTGACAGCACCCGTCGGTACATGAAGATTGATATTGGTTAGTTCTCCTTGGTCTGGTATCGCTTGAATGAAGGCTGCCTTTGACGAATGCCTGTAACCAAACCAAAGGTCTCAATTGTACTAGAATTGACGTATCGAATCAATGATTGGACGGTATCGATTTTTGACCTTTAGGAGAAGAACCTGCCCTATTACCTACGCCCCTTCCCCGAAGTCGCCTTTTATCTGTCTTTCAAATGTGATCCAATTGTCTTGTCTGAAAAGAATGGAAAAGAAGGCTGACCGATCCCTGTTTACCAAACCAAGTAGGTCTTGAGCAGAAGCATCCGATGATCAGATCTCAGTCTATCGATTCTATGGCCAGTTCCATCTATAAGAATCTCTAGTTTAAAGCATCTCACTCGGTATGGTTCTAAAAGAGAGTAGATATAGTCCCGTCAAACAACATAGGGCTAGGAAGAAAGAACCGAGACATCATACTAGCCTGAATGCAGCCATACTGGAATAGAAAGATTTACTATATGGGGAGATCACCCTGCGTCTTCTTCCTCGATCTCGAAAAAGTCATTTTTTTTTAAATCCGTTAAGAGCCAGCCCTTAACGCATTCCATAACTGAATGAGCTTCCCCAGAGTCAAAGTAAGTGGGCTACAACGCTCAGTTTTGAGCCTCAACCGGCACAGAGCAGGAACTGGAATACGTATATTAGGCTAATCAGGAATGAAATGGCGCGGATCCATAGTACACGGCATCCCTTCCAGTCTCTGTAGACGTTCCATATACGGATCCCATTTCAGTTGGAAACCCAGAGCCCTTAGTAGCGGACGCAGCTGCAGATTTAGTAGCCACGGCAGGCGCAGGAGCAATTCCCTTATTCTCACAGACCACCTGTTCAGAAGCGATCTTCTTTTAACTACCACCTGGTCAAGAAGAATCATCAGGATTACCCAGTCAATAACCATACCCATCAAGGTCAAGTTCACGCGTTCAAGGAACATCAATTGCACCCCGCTCCACGGCATTTAAAAGGTGGTCCCTGACCTTCACTTGCATGCGCAACAACATCCGGGAGCCTATCGTACACCGCTCATGGAACTAAATAAGACTAATCGAGACTGGATATGTGCTTAGCCTCGAATCTGTTATTAGTGGGGCGCGTTAACCAGAAGAAGGCAAGAGCAATAACATGAAAAGAAGCACGTCGGGTAAACGTATCAAGAGATACCGTGGGAAGGTTGCCCTTTACGCCAGTCATTAAGGATCTGTTCCAACGTCGCTTCAGCGAACAAAACCATATCGTCCGAAAAAAAAGATGGGACAGATCCGGACCTCTATTGCTCACCCGAAACGGTTTCCAGCTTCCATTCATAACCAGGCTATGGATCATTTGCGACAATCTCTCAACGCACATGACAAACAAATACGGGGATATCGGGTCCCCCTGTCGCACCCCTCTAGAAGGCTTAAAACCGTCTAACTTGTTACCATTCCACAGTACTGACATCGAAGATGAAGTAACGCAAGCCATGATATTCCTAACCCATAAATTTGATAACCCCACGTCCTTCATTGTAGCTTCTATGAAATTCCAGTCAAGTTGATCGTAAGCTTTTGCTAGATCAATCTTCATAACCATGTAACCTTTGCCTTGGTCCTCATAGAGTTGAGAACCTCCTTAAAAATCTTTCATGTATACATCAGTAGGAGTCAAGTTCTGTCTTGGAATTCCCAGTCTTCGCAACATTATCAAGGGTAGAATGTTGGCTCCTGCACCGTTGTCAACCAACACTCGATTGAAGCCCTTCTTTCTTTGTAGCTATTCAAAGGGTATTAAATCAGGAGGTTCAGAAGCAGAGGGTAGGACTAGTCTGGGTATGAATCAAATCCTTTCCTAGTCAGTAAGTAAAGCTCTTCCATTAAGACCCCGCTTGAGGTTTTTACCTCAATTCCATCGAGCCTCGTCAGCAAGCTCTTCCATTCTCTTCTCCTTGCCTAGTCCGAAAGCCGTAGCCATCTCAGACTTTTCTTTTGTCGAGTGAAGTCCTGGAGTTACTTCCTTCCTCCTTTTGCTTTTGTCGACCTGAAGCTGCAGTGAAGGAGGGAATGGATTAGATTACTGAGGAATTCAATAGCTCGACTGGAAAGGAGAGGAAGGAGCATAAAAGAGTATCTGAGGAAAAGTCTCAGGATCTTTTCTTTCAAGAGAAGGTTTTTTGTCCCAGGGAGGCGAAGGAGACCTTGATAAAGAGAAATCCGTTTGGTTCCCTTATTGATATTGATTAGGGCTAGTCATAGAAGGGGCTTGAATCGCTATCTTAGGAAAACTAGGAAATGAGATATGGTCCCGGTCTTCTTCCCGGAACTCTTCGCCTCATACGGTTCGAGATCGAGAAAAAGGGATTCTAAGTCTATGTATAGAAATGTCAAATAGGTAAAATAGGCATTCTCGGGGAATGCTTACCGACTTCATCTCGCTTAATTGAATCTCCCGCGACGGGGAAGGGATCATTGGAAAGCGTTAGTGGTTGGCTAGACAGAGATTTGCGAAAGCTCGGGAGAGGAGTGGGTTTTGCGAACTAGTCAGAAGAAGGCAGAGAGGCTCCCCAGCTAAACCATTGGCCAAGCACTCGGACAGTGTTCTTCCAGCACTCGTGCCAGCTTAGGCTGAGGTAGCCATGTCGGCGGGTTCATCGACAAGCGAAAGCCGTGACATGAGGGCGAACCTTATCTTTATATATGAAATTACAGAGTCACCAAGGGAAGAAAGGAAGCTGCTGTACCACGATGAGTTGGATAGACACCCACCAGACACTCTCCTTTTACCTCTTTTCCGATCTTTCTTTGAAGTCCGATTGACGCCAAGGGGCATCTTCAACCCTCCACTTCTCAGTAGAGCATCTTCAACCCTCCACTTCTCAGTAGAGCATCTTCAACCCTCTTATCCACGTAAATATATATATCCATTATTCTTCGTCCTAAAACCCACTCTTCTTTCCCCCGGTCCATGGAGGACCAGGGCCTCACTCCCTATTTATTCGATTCTATTGGTTTAAGGAAGACCAACTACAGTTATTATAAAGCCATCTTTCTAGGCTCTGCCCTCTCTGGCTTACATCTCTAGTTGTAGAGCTCCTGTCTCCTCTCTGTAAGATAATTAGCAGCATCGATCTACTCCGAACTAGTCTTTGGTCTATGATCTCTCATCCATGGCCCCCAAGGCCTCTTTTCTATCAGCTTCGGGCCGCCGAAAACTGAACCGATAAGAATAGATATAAGAATAAGATCCGATGTGTGCTTTCTTTTGTAGTGACTGATTCTTTTTATCGGTTGAGTAATGGCGAATTGCTCCTCTAAGAGCGGAATCAATAGCCAAGGGAATTGAAACCTGGTTAAGTTCACTATTCAAGTAAGATAGTTGATCGAGAAAGCCCAAAGGTGCTTTTTGAAAGCCGCTCACAAATGCGGTAGCAGAAGGCACTCGCTTCAGTAAGGTCAAGGGTCCGTAAGGAGCTCAACTCAATTCTTTGTGAAATTAAGGAGAGCAGCCATCCCTTTATTATTAATTATTAGCGGTTAGGTTCAACTTTTTCCTGAAGCATAGATGAGATTAGAGATGAAAAAGAGGCTATCATTAGCCGAAGATCATTGATCATACTTTCTTTCCTTATCCCCTATTGAGTAAGAGGGATTTCTACTTGTAAAGTAGTCCGACTATAGAGTCAGGATCCTTTGTTAACTCTACGATTAGGGAGTAGGTCACCTTCCCTTCTCTTGAGGAGCCTCGTCGTATGTTGAGTTTGACTATACTAAATGAGTTGGCGTATTTGAGTCTTTCTTTTCTTTTTAAGTATAGGCATCGGCACTGGCACAAGACAAGCAAAGAAAGGCAGAATGTTCCTGACCTCTTGTTAAGCCCCCTATTATGTAAGGGCTCGCAAGCTCCGGCTCGAAAGCAGCAATCCAACGGAAAGCTAGAACTCAAGTGTAAGGAAGTCAACTGATTGACATAATATGCACCACATTTGTAATAGTTCCTTCAAAGACATGCGATTAAATCTTTCGAGAGAGGAACGATATCTCTTTGACCAGCAGCTTATATTCGTACTTCTACTTTCGCCATGACAGAGAAAGAGAAAGAAGAAGAAGCTTTCCCTCATCCGTAGCAGCCACTGCCTTGCTTCCTTGACCGTCTTCCAAAGCTTGCATTCTCGGCATCAATGCAATAACTCCTGCCCGGCTTGGCTTGGCACACTCAACCGCTAATCCAAAGGAGGAAGTATGAGTGAGATTACAAATCTTAAGAGATGGAAAGAGTATAGGGGAAAGATTCTACATCTTAATAGCCCCGTGTTTTATTAACGCAGTCTTAGAGAAGGGAGGGCCAAAGAATATGACAGGGCAAGAGCTCCGTTAGATAGGAAGCTTATAATAGCTCGCGTGCTAAGGCGCGCGTAAGCATCAAAGCCCATAGCGCGATAGGTTGCTTTTACTATTACAGGATTGGCTTCCTGGTCAAGTCAGTCTCCTTTAGTTTGTCTTACGGACGGAGTGGGCTTTTCCCCAATGGGGTCTAGCTTGAAGGCAAGTATTGAGACGCACATAACCCCCCGGCTTTCAGGATAGAACGACAACAAAGGATCTAGCAGTGGGTAGAAGGGATCAAGGAGTATGATATCATATCGGCTTAAGAGAAGAGGTCTTATGATCGATAGATAAGAGGAGAACACACAAGAACTCGTATTTTTAAGATTATTATTTCCTGAATCTGAGAATGTAGTCACGACTGAAGCAGAAGGTGGAGTTTTTGGATGCTCAATCGGGGCCAAAGGTTAAATTACATTACAGTTATTGGATTCGATCCAGTGGCCAGGGCGAACCTAGCATAAGAATTTCTTCTAGGAAAGGGGAATTATAAGCAGCAGTGGCTACTAGCGGAAGAGGATGCGGTAAGGCCTATAATTACACTCATTGGCTGCTTGTCATAAGAAATGCAATCGGTTATTAAAATCTTAAAAGTAGGTTAGGATTGATCTTAGGCGCAGTCCCAATGGTAAGATCAGTCCCAAGACTTCAGAGCGTGTGAGACAATTCATTTATTATAGAACGAGATTTTTCTTTTATGGGCTGGCCCTAGTGTGTAATGGACTATATTCCTCGATCTAGGTGTATCACCTCCACCTACTGGCATGGATTAATGAGCTATAGGCCCTCTTTCTGCTCTTATCGAAGAATCGAACATTTTCTTTTGTATTTTTTTCATCAAGCTGGAATGGCTGTAGTGGGATCTTTATAGAACATGGTTCCGACATCGCCCCACAAGGTGCCTGAAACTCTAATTTTTACAGCAGAAGTACATCCAGATTGATTGTAAAAGTAGCATTCTCCGGTGCCCAATTGGTGAGATTGACCTAGCTTGAAACACTAGAACGCGGACTCCTACAATATACATTACCTACTGAGCGCTCCTACAGCGTCCCTTTGACTTTCACTACTGAAGCTGAACCAGCTAGCAACCTGGTCAGCTATTCAATCGATTCTGTTGCCCCATTCTACTCTCTTTCTCCTGAAAGGCGAGAATACTACTTTTCTTCGGAGGATGCTTCTGGAATGGATTGTGAAGAGCTCCTGAGATGGATTGAATCGGGAACAGAGCTTGACGGATCAGTCTTTCTTGAGTACGGGTCAGCTTTCCGATCACTCTTATCCTTCATCGGCCTATGACAGCTCAACCGTTGGACCGCTCCTACAGCGAGAGTTATCTCGTATTAACACCCTTCACTTGTAATTGTTGACGAGACTCACTCAACTTCTAGGCTAGTTCTTCCCTTCTGCGATTCCTTGCTAAGGTTAGGACTAGCTTCCTCAACCGAAAAAGGGCTATGTGCCTACTTTACTGCACTGCGGGAAGGGAGAACGGTTTGTCAACCGGGAGTGAGAGATGGTTCGGGTAGAGCTTCCAACTCTTTTGTTCGGGCAGGGAGGTAAAGAAGCTGGCTAAGCCCAAGTTTGATTCTCTTTCAAGTCAATTACATCTCACCTCTCAAGATATCGAGTTCAATTTCATCGATCAACTTATATCAATTTCATCGATCCTTTGAATCACGAAAAAGCGTACCAGGCCCACTACACGCTACGAAGCCAGTGAAGGAACAAGAGTTCAAAAACTTTTAATAAGAATCTGCAGCTATTTGACCGTGGAAGGCCTAAGTGCTGCTAATGTCGACTCATCGAAACTAGAACCTGTTCCACTTTGAAGCATGACCGGTGCTGTTGCAACGGCCATCAACGGCAACAAGTGGCGTCATCGGATGACTTTAGGTGATTCGGGTGCAGATGCGTCTTCGGATTCGGCTTTTGCCGATACTTCTCTTTTTCTATCTTCAGATTCGGCATCTGAAAAAGTTGAACAGGCGCACTCACCAGGCTTGCTTTGCTTACCTTCCTACTCGGAAAGGCCTATTCCGCTGGTTCGGATTGGGAAAGAGCGGCCCTAGACTCTGGTTCTTAGGTAGGATGCCTACCTACGCTATATATGATTCATCGGATTATTCTTATGCTAATTCGGTGGGTGATCTAACTTATTCGGCGTCTGAAACAATGTAATCGAATGCTTACTTATCTATTCCCATCCACCACCCTTATCTTATCGGGTCGGGATTTGAGAAACTATTCAGCCAGCCACGCCCTCTATGGGTTTATGACCTTACAACCAGGCTCTGACAAGACCTGCTACTGGATACCTCCGCTCTTTTTCTGATTCTATACCAGACAAGACCCCTTGCCGTCGGACTTGCTTACAATTTTTTAGGATACGCTTAACTTGAAATGCCTGGAAGCTTTCTCCCATTGGATGGATTGCCTAAGATGCCTACTAGAAAAACTTACCTACTATTGGAAAGACTGTTAACTCTTTCATTTCTACGACCAACCGAGAGTCCCTGTGCTATGGCTCACGCCCGGAATAAGGGTTTTTTCCTGATCTGCTTTAGCAAGTGATTTCATACCTTGTTGAGCTTTTTAGTACTTATTGCAATTGTAATCGCGGTCACAGAAATAAGAAACTTCTCTTTGACTTCAGCACTTGAACTTCACTTTCCAACTTTATGGGAGTAGGGGCTTTCACTGTTTCGGAAGCTTTGTATTAACATAAGAAAGAAAGGAAGTTCAGAAGTTACGGAAAGAAATTCCGGGGAATAAGCATCGGATCAGAGGGAAAGGTATTCGTATAAACCAATAGACTTAATTATATTAACGGGGTTATACTCTGAGACAATGAGTCTTCAACCGAAAAAGAATCCAGAGAGGAAGCAGAAGCTAACTCTTACGAAAAAGAATATTCCTCCAGCTTTGTTGTTGAGTAAACTTTCTGGGGATCCAACGCTTTCGACAAAGACGGATAGGGAGAGGGGACAATACGCTCTTATTAAGGTTTTTTTTTACGATAAGTAGTGAAGTTATGTCGAAGAACAGGCTAACGAATCTGTGCCCAGCTTGCGAGTAAGCCCTGAAGCCAACCAACTGTCGGTTCCAGGGGAAGCTAAGAATCAGCTTAGGATGGGATGGTAAGGATAGCGAGTGCCAGGGAGCGAGCGAATGAAAAGCGGGTTCTTATAGAACGAATTCACGGAGTGCTGAAAGCCAACTAACTACGACAAAGGGGAGACCTAGACTCTCTTAGACGGGGCCCTAATGGGAGAAGGGGAAAGCTTATAACAGGCTCTCCAGCAGATAAAGGGAGCTGAGGATGTTGGGGGATAGGGGCTAAAGCTCGAAAGCGAGCATCTAAGTGTTAGCGAGTCAATAGAGCTCATCCTTATAAAAGCCGATTACGATATCCAGGTAGTGGATGTTCGTTCCCTTTGTGTTTTTTCTGCTTGACGGTCTCCCAGCGGAAGCCGAATTTGCATATCTGCTTTGGCTTTCACTATTTCACTAAAAAGATTGAAATCTTATTATTCTTATATGAATCTGAATCCTAAAAAACCACATGCAGCTTCTCGTTGGTCGAATCCTCTAGTGAGATGTCACGTTATATCCTATTCTAAAACAATAACTGGGCCTGATCTCCTAACGCACTACTGGGCACAAGTTCCCTATCCTAGCAGCGGTTATAGTCACAGTTCGATCTCGCTTCGAATCAGACCCGGTTCTCTGTATATGGTATATAAATTCTCCCTTTGCTATTCTAAAGAGATCGGAGTAAGCAGCCAACTACACCAGAAAGCATCATACCGTTATCTTTATCCAGTAACGAGGACAAGCCATTCTCCGTTCCTCTATATACTAGTTACTACTTGCTACTCTCGTGAAACCGGACCTATAAGTAAGGGCAGCTTTCTAGCCTCGAAGAAACGAGCTTCTTAGCCGTTTGTTTTCATATCCATATCCTTTACTGGTAACGTGCTATAGAATTCTTACCTTTAGTCCATTTCCTGAACATGAATGGGCAACCAATTCCTATCCATCCCGGTCTCCTGTCAGTCACTTACTTTACCTTGCTTTCCGATGCGGGATATTTAGAAGGAAAAGAAAAAGAAATGCTCTCA
This sequence comes from Codiaeum variegatum, assembly GCA_948294925.1. Taxonomy (NCBI): domain Eukaryota; kingdom Viridiplantae; phylum Streptophyta; class Magnoliopsida; order Malpighiales; family Euphorbiaceae; genus Codiaeum; species Codiaeum variegatum. The sequence goes on along the minus strand of CAOJBK016191964.1, from coordinate 17,034 downwards.
AAGCAAAGTGGAGAGTGGTAATTGGAGTCATGATCAGGAGGAGCTTAGATCACATGTTTTGAACTACTTTTCCAATGACCATTCATTTTGAAAGGAACACATCTTCAATCATGAACATGAATCACTGGACTCGTATCAAACAGCTTGTACAGCTGGAAAAGCTATATATGCTTATATAATAATAATAAATAAGAACTGAGTGAGGAAGGCATAGTATAGGTTCGAATCCTTAATGGACAGAAAGGGGTTCAAAACCTCGATTCCCTTATGTATGTTATGTATGAGTCTCATCCAGCACCAGCGGCGGGAAAAAATATGATTGCTAGATCTCATTCCAAGAGGAAGAATTCCCAGTGGAAGGGCAGAAACTCTAGATCTCTAGTGGATACTAATTGTATTAATTACTTCTTACTTACTCTAGAGAGAGGAAAGGGAATCCCGACCTTACTAAAGGTTATTCTTTATGAAGGAGATCCCCAGGATAAAAGGAATGTAGCATTTTTTTTCTATCTGTCTCTAGAACTAGTTTCGGGTACTACACTCGCACTAAGACTTTCATCCCCATCCAACTGTCTCATCTCAACAAAGAGTGAATTCTCGAGCTGGCTAAGAGCCTATTCTAGGATAAACCTAATTTTTCGAAAAAACCTCTACGAGTTGCTCCCTTTTTCGATCTATCCCTGCTAAAGTAAAGAAAGACCCCTTGCGCCATCCAGCTCTCCCAACTACAAAGAGAAGACAGCCTAGCGCTGCTGCTACTAGGCAAGAAGAGCTAACAGCTAATACATTCTTCTCTCTCCTAGTGATCTACGACAACCCCCAGAGCCAGAGCAGGAATGAAAACCTTTCTTGGGGGATCGGATCCCCCATTTAAACCGTTCATTAAGATTGAAGATCAAAACCCATGGTTTCAACATGTTGGAAGGTTCCTTAGCGCCCTTGTCATCGTGTGGCGGGTATGTTCTCCGGTGTTCAACACCATAGTTACAGCTACGAAGCTACCACGTGACCGGCTATCAGACATGTGTGACGCGGTCTATCTACAGGCCAGTCTTGATCGTCAGCGCATTTCTCCGCTTTGGAGTAATCAGGACATGCCGGCCATGTCCCGAGGTTAAACTATTCCTGCAAAGATGAATTTCCCTATTAAATAGATCATCCAGTTGGGTGATCCACTAGCTATGCAAGCTCTTTTTAAAGGGACCCCGTGTAGTCCCAATTGGGGTGATATCAACCTGACTTTGTTTCTTGTTACGACCCATTCGTATTACTACTATATTCTATTTTATGGTATCCAGACCCCCTTTCTCCTCTGTCTCTTACAGTTACCAGGGATCGGACGAGTTAGCTTTCCCGGCGATTGAGGGAGATCAGCGGTATGCTACCTTGAAGAAGAAGAGAGCTAGTACCACTGAGTTAGTTAGTAATCTCCTTCCTTTCCCAGTCTCTCTCACGAGGTCTGGGTATCCTAGGAGAATCCCATCTTTCCATAGACATATGATCTATAAGAAGGGGCAGATCGTCTTGTAAAGCTCTACTTGTCATTCTTTTCACTCTGCAGAGCTATGAAACTCTGTAAGAAGTTAGGACAGGATAGGCTAAAGAGAGGATGAGGTATGCTTCACCGACCCTTGCTTTGAATAGCAGGAATTCGTAAGTGGAAAGACCTTGCATTGCACTTTTTTTGACACTAGACATAGGCTGCTAGGAAGGAAGACTCTGAAGCCGATTATCCCATTGTAGCAAGAAAACAATAAGGTAAGAAGAAGGGAATCGCTACTTCGGATGCAAGCAAGGAAGCGCTAACCTATACGACTGCTATTCTTATTGATATTGATCAATGCGGGCTAAGGACGTTGATACCTGAGCCCTCTTCCAGTCTTGTTTTCATGCTCCCCAGTCGACAAAGAAGATTTCGTGAGACTATGCTTGGCAAACGGGTTGATTATTCGGGGCGTTCTGTCATTGTTGTAGGCCTTCATTACATCGTGCCTCGCGAAATAGCATCTTGTAATTCGTGGTCTAAGCTTCGAACATAGGAGTTGCTAAGAGTAAAATTCGGGAAAAGAAAAAGAGCCAATTGTATGGGAAATACTTCAGGAAGTTATGCAGGGGCATCCGGTATTACTGAATGGAGGGACTGACTTTCGCTAATTCAAAAAAGTAGTTCTTTAGCCGGAAAGAGAATATATAGATTCTCTCCCTCTATCAAGACACTCACACCACTTTCACATGCATACAACTCGGTGGTAAGACAGTCAAGGCTTAGGCTAACTCAGAGCATCGTTACCGTTCATGTCAACTTAGCTGCTGGAAGCTTCTTCATCAGACTCCGATGAACCCATAATGTCATTCCAAAAGAAAGACGTCCTCCGAATTCGAATAAAATGTCACTACATCGTCTTCCCGGTTTCATCAGAAAATGATTCATCATAAAAGGAGTCGAAACCAGAAGACGGTGCTAAAGGGTAAGACAGAAGTCTTTCTAAGATGAAAAAAGTTTTCAAAGCATTCGAACTAAAGAGATGCCATCTCGTTGAGTTGACCTCAGGGACTTGAAAGAGAGTTCTTTAACCAACCCAGTTCAGGAAGCAGTGGAGAAAGAATCGTCTTTTGAAATCTCATTGTTGAAGGTGTAGAGAGGGTCTTAGCCTGTAGTAGCTTGACAGTAGGAAGAGTCTAAAGGCCTAACCCTATTACCGCAGTGAACAGAGGATTAGGCCCAGCTTCTCTGATCTTTCTCGTTCATTCTTACCTCTCTGTCAATTAGCTTTTAAACCTTTCTTCCTTACCTTCCCTCTCTCTCCTGGACTGAATTCTCTCCCACCAAGCACCGCCTCTCAATCGATATACTACCAGCCTGACTCGTTTTTCTGCTGGTCCAAGAATCTGTCAATTTCTGCTATCCAATCCAGAAAATCCTCTATACCCAGACTCCCATTAAAATAAAGAATATCTACTTTTAATCGAAAGTCAGGATTTTCTCTATCATCGTTTCCATACGCGTCCCTCCTTCGATAACCCTCATGTTGTGGGTATCGACCAAACCTGTTAGGCTCATAATCATCCTCCTCTTCAGAATCATCTTCAATTTCAGTGCTTTTTCTTCGGTATGCTTCACTACATCCCTGTACTCACCTTGGTACGGTTCTTCGCTCGGCGCTTAGCTCATTTTTTGACCCCCTTACATCAAACCTGAGGGCATTACTCAGAGAAAGAAAAAAACCCAACTAAACAAACAAGCCAAGCTCGGCTGGCTCATCAATGGTTTGCAGGAGGAGTAGAGTGATTAGCGGGAATTGGAGGAAGGTATATATTTAGTCAGGAGCCTTCAAGCTTTCACTATCACTGCCCTTAGAGAAGAAAGTAGAGGAAGAGGATAGAGGAAATGAGAATGGTTCAATCTAAGACTAGCAAGTGAAAACAAGAAGCTTACAGGCCTTATTACACTCACTGGGAGAGAAGGAAGGGAAGACAGAGACTCACAATAAGAGAGACTTTCTAGCTATCCTGCCTACGCTCTTCGATAGCTGCTTGGCTTACAGGAACTACCTTATTCCTAGATCTTCTTTCTTATTAGTTGTTCTATCTTGATCTAAAAGTACTAGTAGGAACAAAGCTACCATCAAAGACATTCTTAGCTGGTTGATAGAAACCTAAAGTAGCTACATCCAGCTCTATGAATCAAATCCCTCCTTATATCACTAGAAGAGATACAGGAAGGAGCCAAGAGGGAATATTTAATATTGTTTCATTTCAAAATCCCAAAGAGCTGAAGGATCAGCTGAAGCAGAAGAATAATAGAAAGCTGAAGCAGCTAAAGCATCCACAGAAGAGGAAACCATTGTTGATCCTATGGGGTAGAAAGCCCCAAGCCAACCCTTCCCAAGGAGAAGTCAAGATCAAGACTAAAGGGATGCGCGGCAGCATACTAAGCGAGAGTCCATGAATGGAAGCATTGTTTTCTCGGTCGTCCCTCTTTTTAGTCACTCGGGGAAGTTTGTTTTCTCTGATGCAAGAATCCTACTCTTACTCTTCTACTTCGCCCTTTGTTTTCTTGTTTACCTTCTTTTGTGATGCGGTCACTATTACACGCCACTTGGGTGCAGGTCTTACTGCTGGTTATAGTTTCTATAGATTGATTAAGTAAAGGTTTGTTATGATTACAGAACAGACAGGTCGTTCCGTCGAAGGATCAACAGAGGAGACGGGGACACATTAGAAGATTTATCTAGTCAGGAAATGGAAATTCACTCTTTGCGCGCAGAATGGTGCGGCTACTATGAGTCTTCAAAAGGAAGGTTTTTTCTAATTGAATACATGGGTTCCCGGTGGGTTTGGTGTTCCGTGACTGGCCTTTCTCTTGTTGTTGTCGAGTGCCTGTCTCAATTGATGGACGCTAAGTCTTCCCCGGGGAGGTCTCCAGTAGGGTAAGAAAACTAGTTGCTAATTTCCTGCTGTCCGTGGCCCCTTCTTTCTTTGCTCTGGTTTTTGCTTCCGAAAGGGTCTTAGACCTCAGCTTGGGAAAAGCATGGTTCATGTAATTTATCTACGAAAAAAATTCCCTTGATCTAACGATAAGAGAGAGATAGATTTCTTGCTGTCCTTGGCCGGTAACACTTTCCTATGACCATTCCCAGTCCCCTATCCTGTAGTCCCCCTTTTCTTTTGCCATTTCAGTTGGCAAAGCAAAGGCTAGCCATAAGCAGTTACTCTTTTTCAATCCATATGGAGAAAGGGACTGTCAAAGGCTATCTACCCCCATTCTACCAGCAAACCAGCTAGCAGGGAGAATTCACTTTCTATAGCCTTCTCGATCAGGTTCAACTGTTCATACCGAGCTCCACTCGGATTCTTCCAATTCAGCTTCCATGAGTACGCGTAGGGAAGGGATGCTAAACTCAAACAAGAAAGAATGCCAAAAAGAGCATTTGAATTTCCCACCATCTACCTAATCTCCCTATTCTGATAGCAGAGTAGTGTTAAAACCAACCAATAAGATAAGTATGGGCGATGACCTAGTCTTTCAACACAGTCAACACCCTTGGTTTAGCAGTCAAGTGACCAGTTCAGTCATTTGTATTCGTTCTTTGAGTTGGCTTAGTCACCATCTCCGTCCACCTTTTTGGCTTAGGTTATTCAGTTCCCTGCCCTATGGTTTAAGAAGAGCTTCTAAAAGGAGTTGGTGTTAAACACCGATAAGAATTCATTCTAACTAGTACCAACCATGACACACAAGAAAGAGTGTAGGTTTCAGTTCAGCCTATGGTGAAAGTAGGATTTCACTGTATTCCTCCTCGGGAGTGAGAAGTGAATCAGGGACTTGCCATGGATACGAGTGAAACGAAGGCACAGGCCATTGTTCTGTATCAATTTCTTCGTTTTCTGACCCGTTGATTGGCTTAAAGTGCCAAATAACGCATTCTATAAGACTCTGGCAGTTGAATTGGTGATCAGCCTATCTTATATGCTTTCTTATGCCTTTGGAGTGCCTAAAGAAAAGTGAACGAAGTGGCCCTTTGGTAAGGGACACGAGTGAACAGATTCAAGGGAGAGTTGAAACCGCTCACTAGTAAGAGGAAGGCAAGGAAAAGGTTCGCATAGCTGATGGTTCCTTATGCTCTGTAGCAGGGAAAGGGGGGGCATGTATCCACTTTTTCTTTTGTAAAGAAAGAGGGCTACTTCACCACCCGCTACTAATAATCGAAAGGGTTCACAGCGAGTTCAGTCTATAATGACGGAACGTTTACGCCGGAGGGGTTTGTCTCCATGGAACGAGTATTCACTACCGCTTACAGCGCCTTCATTCACTCGTCTTGCTACTTCGGAACTCTTTCGCGGACACGTGGAGTCGAACGTCTCTCTACAATGTACCGTAGGTAGACTGATTATTACTGATTATTGTAGGTGCTTTAGTGGTTTAGAGACAGTTCTCTTGCTACCAATTTCTTTCTTTGTAGTCTAATAGATCTACATGTTCTAGCGGATCTAAAGTAGGTTTGTGTTCCGCAACAGAAAGAGGTTTTGTTCTGCCGAGAAGATTTCCAAGGGGGAAGCCTCGAAAGGCATACGAGTGCACCTCTCGTAGACGAGTACCGACTCAGTCCGCTCCTACTGCGCGGGAGTATCAGCAGGTCGTAGTGAGCATCCCGGGACGGACCCTAGGGCACTCTTCGCCTTGCTCGCGGGGTTAGACTGATAGAGGGATTAGCTGGCTCCTACTCCTACAGGGTTATAAGGTTTATCCACTTCCTTACTTCCTCAAAAAAAGGGGAGACAGGTTTTAGAACCAGCAAACCCTAGAAGTCAAAATAAGGTTAGGTTCTAAAGCAGCTATCCCGAAGTAAGACTCTGAGTCAGCCTCGTTCTGGTGCAAGGTTCTCTTTTAAGTAATTACTGAGGATAGCACTCTATTTAAGTAAGCTTATCGCTCTATCAAGGAAGTTAGGAGCTAGTCTGCCAAGCTTAAGAAAAAGTTCAAAGTAAGCAAGGTTGTCAGCGAGTAAGGAAAAGAAAAGGTAGGCTTAGAACCAGTATACCCTATCTTGTATCCAGTAGTTAGTCTGCCTATGAAAAGACGGTATGATTCTAGGTAATCCTGATCTTGTGAGTGAGATAGGAAACGGGAGGCCGTGGGTGAATGAATCCCCACCATAAACCATCATCAGTGTGCTACCCAGTGCTGGGAAATGGAACATTTCATAGAGGTGTGACAAAGGATCGTTGAGTACTGTTCTAAGGACACTTTGGTGTCCCTTTCGATGTGCCAATGGCAGTTTGGAAGATCTTTCGATGTGCCATGGGAAAGTTGGAAGTCTTTCATGTGCCGACGGCAGGTCGTAAAGAACTTTTACAATTTCCAACGGCAAAGTGAAAGCCAAAGGAGAGAGCGCAAGCCAAAAAGAGGGAGGTTTTGACCCTCAGGGTCCGAGGACCTTCGGGACGTTTTACCGACATAAAGAGAGGGAGGGCACCGACCGATGGAACGCTTAAATTAAAAAAGGGAGTTGGAACTCCCAAGTTCCATACGAGACAATACGGTCCATAGGTGAAAATGGAAAGAAGAATTTGGCAGGCCTCTTTCCATCCAGCCAGGGGGAGTAGTTGATAGTGCCAGACCAGTCAGTTTACTTTTTTCTACTTTCATTTTATGCGGTTTCCTTGCTTTTCTTCTTTCGTTTTGCCTCGAGTGATTTCATTCCTGCTCGCTCTATTGCACATGAATATTTAGGCGAGCAAATAGATTCATAGGAAGATTCCATACCAGTCGAAGTAAGACTTTATTAGGATCGAATGCGGTTGCGGGCTAATGTTCAAGCAGAACTATTTCAAATGAAGGGGCAAGCCCTTTAATTGGTAATTTTCTTAATCCATTTTGAGTGCGACTTAATCTAGTGTGATTGTCCCTATTTCGTTCTCCCTTTGCTGCGGTTGAGTGTTCAGTGCTTGTCGCCGGGACAGCCTCTTTCATTCCCTGGAGATTGAGTTTGGGGGTACAGCCGAGAGAATAGGGTTCCATCGAAAAGAGCAACTAAGGGCCCTCCATGTGTGAGGGAATATAGCCTGGGAATAGTTTCCAGTCTACTTTCCTTACTTACTTGCGGGAAGAGTTTGAGTTGTATTTCCAGTTGGGAGTCCGGTCGAGCCAGTAGTTAGGTTCCTTCCCATAGTAGCGGTCCATAGAAGGGAATCCATCCAGTAAGATCTTCACGTGGGACAATCTATCCTCTTCGTTTTCAAGCTTTGACTTTGAGTCCTTGGCTCTATCGATTAAGTAAGTACCTCTTCTATTCAAGTCAACTACGTCCCTAAAAATAAAAAGTAAACAAGTTTTCATATAAAGGGTTTCCCACCGTCGCGGAGAGAGAAAGCGGGGAAAGGTTTGGTTTACGAATCAATCAAACGAAACATAAAGATAAGCGTAAGCTCTAGGTCGATGTGGTGTAGACGAGCCCCAGGAGCAAACCGTTGTTTCTCGTTCCTTGGTTGGAAAGGAAAGGGCTATAGTCAGAGAGAGGGTGTGGAACGTCGATAGAGGGCATATGTTAAGGGCTGCCCATCCACCAATGTCTTTGGATTGGTCGTTCAAAAAAAAAGACAGTGATATGTAAAGCCAATTTCATTGACCGATCAAAGCCTCAAACTCGTGAACAAAGAACCAGATTTCATCCCCTGTTCTCCGGGTAGAAGTAGAAGAAATGCGCTTTATAAGGGTTTTTACCGGTCTTTCATTTCAATCAATGTGTGGGAATCGAACGAGTGGTAGTCAGTACTGATAGTATGTAAGTAGCCCGCTTCGGGATAAATGGAATCCATCTAATAGCCGAACTCTAGGAGCGGGGCAACTAAGCCATCAGTCTAGCGGGACAACTGGAGCTGTAAGTAAGAATTACGATTCGAAATGCTGATAGAACATCAAATCACCAGGAAACCCCTATATTTTATATCCACACTTATACCTATCGTTATTCTCCGAACTCACAATCTTCAATCCTTCTTCGATACCGAGTGAGTCTCTATCCGAAGAGCAAGGAAGTGGGTAGCACCATGTGACTTAAAGGTAACTTAACTACATAAGAGAATTCTATTTGATAAAGCTAATCGAAGACAGAAACTAGCCCCGCGAAAGCCATTACTGAAGCACAGCTTCGCTTCCTCAATCTGTTGGATCAGATGCGAAAATTCATTAATGAAGCCATGCCTTAAGTCGGAAACTTTGTACCAACAAAGTGAAGTGAAGGACCAACTTAAGTTAAGTTGCTCTGCTTTAAATAAATAATGCTTCTGGGCTGGGGGAGATATTGACACAGAAGTATTTACAGAAATCGGAATGAATAAGCCCATTCCCTAAACGGATAGACAGAGACGACAGTCACTGGAAAAAACAATAAAAAAACTCATATCCCTAGCCCGCTAATCCATCGTTCTATGGTCACCCTTTTGCGGAAGTAGGGTAAGGTGATTCAAAGTAAGCTAGAGAATCCTGTAAGCTAGCCTTGTATGAGTAGGAGTCAGCCAGCTTCCCCTGTAGTCGTTTTTTTCGTTCTTGACAGATCCGAAAGGGTGTTCATAATCTGGAGTAAAAGGATTCGAACCTTTGCATGCCGGTACCAAAAACCGATGCCTTACCACTTGGCTATACTCCATACGGCCTGTTTTGGACGATAGAACGGAGAGAGGGGGAAAGGAGAAGCAGGGCTCGAAGAACGAGCCGAGCCGTGCGCGGGGATATAGCAAGTAAGCAGCAAGGTTCTCCCTTTAGCCGCCTTTAGGACCGACTACAACAAGCTCGCGACTCTAATAGAAAGAAAGGGTAAGCTCTCTGCTCTATTTGCTTGCAATGCTATATCTATCAAAGTTGGCGAACGCTTCTTTAACCTTAGACTCGTTACGCTGTTCTACTGAACTCGTTGGCTCCGCGTCCACCGGTAACCTTCGTTACCGTCAGCATTTGGTACTCTCTCGATAGCTTCAATAGTTCACTGAAAGCTTTTGGTGTAATTGTAATGAACCGCAAGCCCTTCAGAAAGAAAGACATAATAAAAAAGAAAGGCTTGGTTGCGGGAACTGACGGTGACGAAGATTACCGGGCCGATACGGCCGGTTACCGGGAACCGCAAGGTTGCAAGGTTCCCTTTGTTTGTAAAGTAGGCTTTTTGATAACTAATTAGAGTTGACATGAAATGGATCACGGAAGAAGACGTTTCCGATGAATGAATGATTCAATCCCCTCCCACGGGTTCTTCTATTGAAGGGCTTCCCCCTCTTCTATGTGAGGTGGGGCGTACGTCAGAGCGGAACCTAGATAGAACGCGGAGCGCCGGCTCCCCGCCGCCGATACTGTTACCATGCTTACCAGCTCTTACCATTGCCGCCTATAGATATAGATGGGAGGTAGGCGAAGGTAGCTTGCTTCTCTTCTCCTAGGCTACCTGCACATCTTATTCGCGAAGAAAAGGCAGCGAGCGGTTCTTCGCTTAGTAGACGGCCGCCGGACGACGACCGCGTCTTGTTCTCGTTGATTTGATTATTATTTAGAATCCTAGACTAAAGAAGAAGCTCCTGAATCAGCGCAGGGCCAAAGCAGGAGAACTGTACTAACCTGCCGCCGTTCTCAGGGCTCCGCAGGAGGGTAAAATTTCTAATGAAGCGAAGGTCCCCCTTACTCCCTATTCTCTCTTAAAGCTCCGCGAGAAAGGGTTGGTTAAGAACTATTGACTGTAAACCATAGCAGTTACACTCACTCAATGGAAATGTTCGCCTTTGGAATGAAGATGGATGAGCAGGCACTTGAGCCTGGAACTGATGAGGGAAACATGGAACCGGTCAGTATACTGGGGGGGCGAGACATGACCGCGACTTAATTAAGATTCAAGTACCGTTGAAAAGATTAAAGGAACGGGGGACTACCTCTGTAATAAAGCACAGGCTAATACGAGCCGACCAGAAGAAGCAGGGCTTAGATTACCAGATCCTGGACAAAATCTTCCTAGAGCTCAATTACATCGACCCGCCTTTTCTAGGTTTTTTCTGAGTGTTAAAACGGGTAGATTTTTCATTTACCAATGAATTCCCCGATTCGATCAATAATGGGATTCTTGGCTAGAAGAAAGGTTCTGTGACATGGACGCCCAGCCCAACTCGATCGGTCGGTTGGCTCACCTAACAGATGATGAGATTCTCGATCGAGTTGATCGAATTTTGAAAACTCTGTCTCACTATTCAGAACAGTAGAGCTTTCGATCAAGATGTTCTCGCCTCCCCCGTTTGGGCTCTCGCTCGAATCGGAACTTTTATGCGTTGGTAGGCTTTCGACTCAATCTAATAGCCGGGCGCCAATATTTTCGCATGGGCTCATCATCTGATGCAGAACTGATTTCATAACCACCATCCATCACCAATCACATTCCATATCCCACTTCAAACTTTTCGATTCCTCGGGTAGTCTCCTCTATAAAGGCATTCCAGCTTCAGAGGCAGGTGAGCCGGGTCAGGAAGGAGTTTGACTGCTGGGATGGGATCGGATCCTATTCGAAGCACTCCACCACGAAAAAGAGGATTCGGGTTGGATAGGCAGTAGAGATAGGAGTTCCTATCTATAGGGCGGGCTTTCAAGACAGAGATGCACTACTCCATCTGGAAAGGGCTTTCCCTCGAAGGCCAGGAGGGAGTAAAAAAATCAATAGAAAAAAGACCTTCCCGGCCGACGGGACTCTACGTCTGGGTCTTATTCCATCTCAAACTCGGATTAGGAAGAGTGCCCTTTTTCTACAGATCAATCATAATAAACAATACAAGAAAAGAAATTCTCCTGCCGGCGAGAAAGGAGGAGGAGATTCAAGATAGATAGTCACTCCACTCCATAGATAGTGAACACATCTTTTTTTTTTCATTTTCAATTCCTTTCAGGTCAAAGGACTGCTGGTGGGGCTGTGCCCATTCTCCCTCTTCTTCCGCTTTACAACCGGAATAAGGAACCTTAGAATTCACCCTACCTGTCGATGAGAAAATGGGATTTTAGAGGACCACCAGCTGGCGGATCAGAAAGATTTTTATGTCCTACTCCTCCCTTCGCCAGTTTGAACCCGTCCCAGCAACGAACACCTTCCTACTGCAAGGTGAGGCTCTGCCCTTCCCCTAGAATCCAATCCGGGTCGGAGGAGCAGCTAGTCCAACTTCTTGAGCAGCCGAGATATTGAACAACGAACATTTGATTGAATTCCTTGCGAGATGAGAGGCGACCAACGCTCGATGTAATTGAGGATCGATGTAATAACGAGGTTGGACGATAGTTCAGTTAAAGGATCAATGGAATTGAGGATCGTAAGAACTTAGGGAGAGGAGAGTAAGAGGAGTGGGAAGGTTTGACTCGAATCCTGGACCTGATCTTGAATCCTACACCGGTTAATGACGCGATGGGAGAAGTTTTTATTATTTCATTTTTTCATCAATGCTGGCCCAGTCGAGGCTCGTCCATGCCCAATCCCAATGGACAAACCTTCGACCCGCCCCTAGCTCTATAATCCACCCGTCTTCCCCAGTCCCTGAAAGCCCTCCTCTCCTGGGCCTAGCCCTCTTTCTCAACTCGAGTCTTAAGTTCAGCGGCTTTCATCATTGACGAACACCTGCGCTAATAAGACAAAGAAGTGGGGACCTTGAATGAATCAGTAACAACGGATTAGTGGAATGAGGGATCAAGAGACGGATAGGGGGGGAATGGCCTATCAATCATTGGTGGACCTTCCCTTGAACGGTTACGAAGCTCTCAACTGAGTTGTTTAGGTTCTGGAATTCCATCTCTAGTTGGGGGTTTCGGTTCGAAGGTTCAAAAATGTGGTGCGGGTTCATCTCTCTCGACCAGTTCAGGTTCAAAGGAAAGGGTGATCGAGGGGACCCAGACTTTAGATCTCTTCTCTATGGTGGGAGGTTTTTTTCGTATCAAGAGTGTGTCGGGGAGGCCAGGGAAGACGGATTGGATCGAGAGGAAAAACCTCTTCTTTATCGATAGAATTCCCATCATTTGCAGTCTACGGCGAAGGAGACAAGGGCGAGGCACCGAACATGTTCTATCCTCAACCTCCATCCGTCATTAGTAATCTCAATCCGCTTTTCCTATTCACTAGTACACTGCGCGCTACAACTAGCAGCCTACTAGTAAGGGAAAACGCTAGCGCGCAACGGCTGAAAAGCCAGCAACCTGTTAGGAGTAGGTTGCTGGCTTTCCCCTTTTATTAGTAAGAAAGGTTTGGAACCCTATACAAGGGGCTGCTTGCTGCTCGCCTCTATCTTTACTTTAAAGTAAAGGGGCTTATGCACTCCACTCGTTATCACTAAACGACGAAGCCAAGAGCGGAAGGAGGGACTTGAACCCTCAACCTCAGCCTTGGCAAGGCTATGCTCTACCATTAAGCTATTTCCGCCAGCTACGGTAGTGGCGAAGCACTACTGAGCAATTCACGTATCACTTGAGACGGACGACTTCTATTTTTCCGCCGGACCACACTCTTGACCCCCGATCGAGCTACGAGCACGAGTAGATAGGCGGCTAGGGGGGGGGGAGGGGCGGCTGGGCTGCCTTTTCAATCAATCTCCGGCCTTGGTGCGAGTTGTAAGGAATCTTGGTCTCGAGTCGAGCTGGGGCTTTTTTCATTCTCGTAACGGGAGTGAGTGCACCGCAAGACCAGACAAGTTACTCCTTCGCCTCGCAGCGGCGGCATCTGTCTTTTAAGTGATGTAATTACCTAAGACGGCTTCTCTTATTCTACGATAATCCAAGCAGCAGCTCCACAAGTCCGCTCGGAACCAGTAGATTCCTGAGCCATTCGTTCTCCCCTCTCGGTTGGCCTTTGCCAGCCACTAGAGCAAGTAAGAGAACAAGAGACTCTTCATGAACTTCAAGAACCGCAGATTTTTACCGGATTGTACACCTTTGTGTCTGGCTATGTATATGGATGTGCATAAAGAAGGAAGAAAAAACCTCGGGGGGAAGAGAGAGGGAATAAGCTGCAGCGGCACCTCACGAACTTCTTCCTGTGAGTGACTTTCTCTGAATAGGGCCACTGGGAAGTGTTTCGGATAACTACCAAAGTAGGGGCTATTGAGTGACAAGCCCACTTCGAAATGATTCTTGTAGATAATGATTCCCTGAATCAATTGCTTTACCTTATTCCATGCATCTTGCAAGTCAAAAGGCTGGCGGGTCTAGTTCCATTCGACCCACTCAAGCTCAAGCAAGCCAAACAATCGACCATAACAAGAAGAAGGGGCCTTGGGAACTCCCCTATCATCCGCATAAGTGATTGATTCGTTACATTTAGATTTAGGAAGGTCTTTCTTTTTTCAATGCCCGTAGAGAGTAGAGAGGCCCTTCTCAGTTGAACAACCGTGCTAAAGCTAAAAGTAGAAATAGAAAGGAGGGCAGCAACGAGCCTTATTCGCTATTCGCACGAATTGCCTCTTTCTCCTCCGGCTTCAGCTTCACCCTATATTCATTCCTTCTATCTTTCCTGACTGAATTCGATGGCTCTGTGCCTACCGGAGGAAATTCCCCATTCATCCATATGAAGAAAATAAAATGCCCTAGGATGTCTCTATTCACAAAGAGAAAGGAGTCAATAAGCGGAGATGCCCTGAAAGCCTCATTCTGGATAAATCGTCGGAGAGTAAAGCTAGGGAAAGAAAGTCATTCAATCACTACAGGAAGGCACTTCGCTCAGCCCAGGAACTGCTGATCCTAAATAGAAAGAGTATTCCGGCGGACAAAGAATAGGTTGCAGGTGATGATATCAATTAGACTACTGGTACTGGACTGACATTATACAGAGTTCCATCTTATGATTAGACAACGACCTCCTTGTGAGAAAGACCCATACCCTCCCATTTCTTTAAGGGGACCTACCTTGCTTATACTAGTTGTACCCATACTGCTCTACCTTTAACGCTAACCCAATCCAATCGGTAAGGTAAAGGTGAGGGGGTGTTTATGTTCTATAACGAATTTCTCCCACCTGTGAGATAGCAATATTATCAAGAAATAGCATCTCGTGGAGCTTACCTTCTATAACATTCTTCCTTTCTCAACATTGAAGACATTTCTAATTAAAAGAGTAGAATTAGAATAGAAGACACTATTCTTTCTAGCTGCAGAGATAGCCCATCGGATAGAGCCAGTTCGATCTTTAGTTGGGATTCAATACTACGTAAGGCATATGAATAGAGATCTCAATTGGGTGAAATAGATCGTGCTACTTTGCTTTGAAATCCGATGGTCTTTTTTCGAAGCAGTCTAAGGGGTTGGTTTACTAATGTAGTCTATGAATCGTTGAAAGACTACAGATATATTAATAAGGAGAGAACTGAAATAGCATGAAATAGCAAATAATAGCTAGGAACCAATATGCCCGGAAAACATAAGAAAGGCCCACAGCAGACATCTTCCAAAAAGCTGGTTTCGCTGCTCATTCACATTAGGGAGCGGGGCTTATTTATTGAAGCATAAATTCTCGACTCTGATGGGACACTTGGATCTCCTTTTCCTCAACGGTTTCATTTGAATTCGGTAAAGCAATTCTCTGGAAAATTTTCTTTCTATGTTCTTTACTCAAGCAGTGCTACAGAAGAAGTGCAAGAATCACCTAATCCACTCCCAGTACCTCCGTCTTCATGGGAAGATAACCTGCAGCCAGCCCCTTCAAGGTCCAAGGGGTGAGGTCACTGACTTTCACTCTAGATTCCATCCATATTCCGCCTTCACTCAATCTGAACGATCTGGAATGCCTTGACTTTAGAATATGCTGTCGATGTCCTCTAACCTCTCACTGAACTAGACATCTTCCATGCCTGCCACGAATCCTATCTTCTTTCAATCCCTTCCTTTTGGCTACGTTTACTTCTTTGAGTAAAGCGGGGAAAGCATTGGGTTAGCTCGCGAGAGGAATAAAGAGAGACTAAAAAGACTTGTCAGTCTTCTCTCGGATATGCGTCTAATCTTAATAAGCAGTCTAGAGCGAGCGAGGCAGGAAGTCCAGGGACCATAGCCAGCCATAGGGAATCTCCTTCTGTACCCTTCGAATAAGCAGTTCCGAAAGCCACTTGCGCAATAGGGCCGAAGAAGTCTCTTTCTCTTTGTTAAGCGATCTCGATTCCGCCCTACCCTACTTCACTTCAATGGCCTGTAAATGTAAACCATCCATTCCAGGAAGATCTTGGAATAAGAATCTAAAGTAAGAAAAAGAGACTGGTCCAAGCGCTTTCATTCAATCCGCTCCCTCCCTTAAAAATTTCCTCTGAGTCCACCTCAACAGCTAGAAAGAAAGAAAATGTCCCAAGGTTACGAAAGAAGATAAGCTGCAAGATACCGATTAAAGAAGAATCAGGAAAGTTGCTTCGCTCCTAATATGGGGTTTCAGAAAGCTTCTGCTTCATCCGAGATCTTCAACATTCATCCATCCATAGGCAATCTCTGCTTCATTTCATCCTTCCACCCCCACTTATTGATTAGGGCTAAGCGGGGTTCAAAAGAATGAATCTTTCCTTGTGGATACAAAGATTCACATAGTAAGTAGTGAGACCTTAACTAGTACGACCAGACAGAAGCAGAATCATGGTCTTCCTCCCGGGATTGGTCATGAATGACTTTCTTTACGAGATCAGGCCAAAAGAAAGAGTAGCACGGGATGAGCAAAGTAAGGTTGCACATTGAGAGGCTTCCCCAGTCAACATAGAGAAGGACAGTCGATAGAAGCAATCATCCGAGGAACCTTCCATTGGTGTCCCATATTCGAATTAAAAGCTATATGCTTAACAGTCGTGGATTTGATAAGTAAGCTTTCATGGACTCGGTCAGGGAATGGGAAAAGGGCCGTTTCATCTTTGCAAACATCCCATCCTTGGGTTTGGTGATAGATCTCCTGTTGCGGCGATCTCCAGATCGGGCTTACAAAATGCGCTTCGTAAACCTTCTCCCAAGATTCAATCTTTCTCTCTACCAGAAGCTCTGACCTACTCTTATGTCAAAGACATACGATTTATACTTATTTTTTGCCTGCTCTGGAAGGGATATGCTTTGTGGTGGAGTTTCGCCCCTTCTAGCAAATCCAGATGTCTGTTGTTCCGTCAATCACCTACACCTGGAATCTTGCCCATTTTTTAAATTAGGAATTCTGTAGTGTCCCTGCCCCCTCGTTTGTGATCTGCCAATTGGTACGCATATTCCAACCCATGAGTTCGATCCATTGGCCCCATCATAAAGCAATATCCCTTTCGATTATGATAGGGACAGCTTGGTCTGGCACTGCCCTTGTATAATAAGCCGTCTCCTTTGGCTAAAGTTAGCGAAGACCTGTTCCCCTGCCCTGTTCTTCTCTTGCGACTCCATCTATCTGATTTTGTGATTTGGTCAGGTTACAAGTGTCCGAAATTTGAATGAAGTGATTAGTTAGTTCTAAAAGATTTTCATAGTGTTTTTCATAAACACTCTGCACAATCGTGTTCACCATGAACACTCGTAGCACTCGTATCTTTCCTTTCTCTTCT
>CAOJBK016190061.1:0-13110 GCA_948294925.1 Codiaeum variegatum | reverse complement strand
GAGTAATATGAGTCGAAGTCTAGGTAGATTGCTTTAAAATCTGTTTTAGTTTCCATATTTGATTTGCAAATTCCTCTGAATTTTGTTAAGTTTTTGTTAGTTTAATTTCTTAGTTCATATAATCTAAAATTATTGTCGGTTAGACAATAGAATAGGAGACTGAGTTGGTGTTTGGTTGAACGAATTGCAAAGAAATTCCCTTAGGAGAACCGTACCAGGACTTACCGGTTTTTATTACTTGATACGATTCCGTACACTTGCGGGTGTGAAAATTGAGCATAAAAATATATACGATAGAAAAAAAAAAGTAAGCACGAAAATAATACATCAACAAATGATCCTTACCAACTACATATTCCCTTTCCTAAAAGACTCAAAGGAGGTCAGAATGATAAGCAATTTAGGGAGCTTTTCAAGATGCTATCAAAGGTAAGTATAAATCATCCCTTACTTAATGCAATTCAAAATAATTCCAACTTCTGCAAAATTTTTCAAAGAACTTAATTCTAAAAAATTTAAGCTAGAATTAGAGGAGAAGATAATTTTTTTAGAGCTAACATGTGCTATTTTACAATATAAATTACCTCATAACCCAAAGATTCTAGAAGTTTTGTGATTAATATTGAGTTAGGTAATGGAAAAGAGGCAAGAGGCATGTTTGATCTAGGTGTTAGTATAAATTTAATGTCGTATGCCTTATTTCTCCAATTGAATTTGGGTGAGCTTAAACCCACAAAAATGTGCTTGTAATTAGCCAATAGGTCATTAAGATTCCCTAAGGGAATTATTGAGGATGTGATAGATCAAGTTAAGGGTTTAATTGTCACTATTGATTTTATCGTGCTTAAGATGGGTGATGGGTTGA
Organism: Codiaeum variegatum; assembly: GCA_948294925.1. Lineage (NCBI taxonomy): Eukaryota > Viridiplantae > Streptophyta > Magnoliopsida > Malpighiales > Euphorbiaceae > Codiaeum > Codiaeum variegatum. The sequence goes on along the minus strand of CAOJBK016190061.1, from coordinate 12,245 downwards.
CCAATATGTCATAATTACATATCTTGTTGGGTAGACCTTTTATGGAAACCACTAACACTATCATTAATGTTAAGCATGGAAAATTAACTATGTTTGTTTTGGGTTATACTATTGTATTTTCAATATTTATCAATTTCACACTCTATGACAAAATACACATGCAAAATTCTCCCATTGATGAATGTTACTTTACTGATTATGCTGATTATGCTTTAAATGATATAACTGAGCAACATATTTTTTATGATGAACTTGAATCCACTCTTACAATTGATGAAGGAATTGAGCCCATAGTTCCTGAAATTGTTGGTTATCTAGATAAATTAAATGAATCTAAAATTGTTGAGAATGATATGGTAGAGACTTTAGATGTTACATTGAACCAAAGTGTTGAGAAGGAATCTTCTCAAAATTTTGAGCTTAAAGAACACTCCAAACATCTAAAGTAAGTGGTTCTAGGTGAGGGCAAATACTTTCCTATGAATATATCATCTAAATGAGTGAGGAAGAGGAAAAAAGGGTAGTAGTTGAACTTAAGAGATTGGAATAGGATATAGGTTGGGGTTTGAGTGACATTAAGGGTATTAGTCCTTCTACTTACATGCATAGAATAATTTTAAAAGGAGGGCGTAAGCCAAAGAAGGATATCCAACATAGGTTAAACCCAACTATGAATGAGGTAGTAAAACAAGAAGTCCTTAAGTTGTTAAAAGAAGAGGTAATTTATCCCATTGCTGATAATGAGTGGGTTAGTCCTGTTCATGTGGTTCCCAAGAAAACGGGAATCACCATGGTTAAGAATGAGTTAGTACCCACTAGAAAGGTAACGGGGTGGTGCATATGCATACATTACAGAAAATTAAATAATGCCACCTAAAAGGATCACTTTCCTTTACCTTCATCTACCAAATGTTAGATAAGTTAGCCAGCCATGCATATTATTATTTTCTTGATGGACTTTTAGGTTATTATCAAGTTGTTATTGCATCGGAAGATCAAGCCAAGATGACTTTCACTTGCTCCTTTGGCACGTTTGCTTTCAAGCGTATGGCTTTTGACCTTTGAAATGCACCAATGACTTTTTCAAAGATACATGATGTCAAATTTTTCTGACATGATTGATGATTACATCTAGGTATTTATGGATGACTTTTCTATTTTTGGAAACTCTTTTGATGATTGCTTGAACAAATTAGTTTCTATTTCAGAAAGATGTATTAAATGTAATCTTACCTTAAGTTGGGAGAAAAGTGACTTTATGGTTGATCATGGCATTGTCTTAGGACACATAATCTCTAGTAAAGGTATGGAATTTGACAAAGCTAAATTCGATTTAATTGCTAATTTACATCCTCCCACATTTGGAAATGGAGTAAGAAGTTTTTTTAGGTTATGTCAATTTTTATAGAAGATTCATAAAGAATTTATCCAAAATAAGTCAACCTTTGAGTAGATTATTAGGAAAAGATGTTCCTTTTCAATTTGATGATAAATGGATGACAACTTTCCATACCTTGAAAGAGAAACTAACTTATACACCTATTATCTAACTATGCATTAGGGGGATTGTTTTAGGACAAAGGGTTGACAAAACATTAAGACTAATATATTATGAAGTCTAACTTTTTGGTCCTCAATTAAATTACACCATAACTGAAAAACAGATGTTTATTGTTGTTTTTGCATTAGATAAGTTTAGGGTATACTTAGTTGGTTTTAAAGTCATAATTTATACTGATCATTTAGCTCTAAAATATCTATTGACAAAATATCACGTAAAAACTCATTTAATTAGGTGGGTGTTACTAATTAAGGAATTTGATTGTGAAATACATGACAAGAAGGGTAGTGAGAATGTAGTTACTGATCACTTATTTAGGTTACCCTTCTCATCTTATGATGAATCTAGTAACAACAACAAAGACTTAGAAGCATTTCCTGATGCAGAATTTTGTCCCAAATATGGACACTACGTTGAGGGGTGTGAATTGGTGTTTTGAAACTTTTACAAAATTTCAAATAAGTTTATCAAATTTTATAAGTTTCAAAATCTTTTTCAAGTGATTAGTAATCAACAACTTAAAATGAAACATATGTGTGCAAAGTTTATGAAATTTTAAAGTTTCAAAATCTTTTTTAAGTGATTAGCAATCAACAACTTAAAATGATTGAGGTTAAGAAACTTGTGTGTGCAAATAACCAAATTCAAATCTCCAATTCACAAAGAAAAACAGAGCATTCAAAGTAAACAATAAATAAATAGAGAATAATGAAAGCAAGGGCAAATGTTAATAATCTTAATAGAATAGTATTCTTGTTATATTAACTTTGTTTCTGATGATTCTTTATATACTTGAGCTAATCTATGGTCAAAACACCTCTCCAATGCTTAAATTATAATATGATGTCTTTATTTTTAGTCACTGTCAGAGGGATACGGTCGTATGGCCTTCATTGGATACGAGTGTATCTGGTTGTTGTGTTTGAAATTAAATAGCCATTAGAGTCCATACATTTTTTAAATGTCAATGACTTCACAAATGTGTGCATCAAATGAGACTTTATATCCCTTGTCAAACAATTTACTAACACTAAGTAAATTATGTTTCAAGTTACATACAAACAACACTTTAGATATAGTAAAAACTCTGTTACCAATAGTGCCAACTCCACAAAATTTTCCTTTAAAGTTATCTTCAAATCTCACATTTCCATCATCTTTTTATTCAAGCTCTAAGAATTTTTCTTTGTCACCTGTCATGTGTTTTGAGCATCCATTATCAATCACCCACTTTTCTTGCTTGAACTTGATGATAGCCTACATAAGCACAAAATCACAACTTTTTTATGGTACCCATTTTGTCTTGGGTCCACTCATGTTAGTTTCACTTGGAACCCATTTACCCTTAGAAGCATAGTTTGCATTATTAGGCACTTCCTTAGAATCCTTGGGGATATCCTTAGGGCCCTTAGGAATCCATACGTTTCTAATAGTATATGGCTTCCTAAATCTAATCGGGTAATTCCTTGGTGTGTGACCATGGAATTTGCAATAATTGCATTTGATGTGAACTTTATACATAATATTATTTTTATCATGAGATATATTTGAAAAGCTTTGTTTCTCTTCATTTTTGAAACAAATGCCAGTTTTATAAAAAATGTCTCTTTGAGACATTAAGATGTCATTTAGAACTTTACTCCCTTTAGAAAAAATTTCATAAAGTTTCTTGGAGCCCTTATGTTCCAATTTAATCTTAATTTTCTCTTCGTTGAGAGTCTCAAAGGATTTCTGCAAATCTTTTAGTTTAGTCATGAGGTTTTGGTTTTCAATTTCAAAAGATTTAGAGCTATTGTTCTTCTCATGCTCAATTTTTAATTTTTGCAAATCCTTTTTCAAAAATTTATTTTCTTTCACAAATAAAACATAATCGGGCATACATTCATCAAAGGAATTTTGCAATTCATCAAAAGAATAAGTTTGAGTAGTTACCCCACCATCCTTGTCAATGTTTTCTTCTCGTGACATCAAACACGAGTTTGCTTCTTCTTCTACATATGATAATTCATCATCACTTCCTCTATAAGCTGCAAATGTTTTATCTTTATTTTTGTATGAATTATTCTTTTCTTTGCCCTTCTTGGCTTTATATAGATGTAGAAATTTTACCTTATGTGCCCAGGCTTCTTGCATTCATAGCACAATATGTCATTGCTCTTGTCTTTGTCTTTTCTTGACTCCTTATTTTTGAACTTGATCTTGGATGGAAATTTCTTGAACTTTTTAGCAAGCAATACAATTTCTTCATCTCCATCTTCACTCTCATCACTAATGACTTCCTTCTTAGATTGTCTCTCTTTGTGAGTGACTTTGAGTGCTAAAGGTTTCTCTTTCTTATTTGAAGCACATGGATTGCCTCTAAGCTCCATCCTAGACTTGAGCTTCATTTTATGCGTAAAAAGTGTGCCAATGAGATTTTCTGTGGTCATCTCATCAAAATCCAATGATAACTTGATTGCATCGACTTTGGAGTCATACTCAGCTGAAAGATATCGAATGATCTTCATAATCATATCTTTGTTGTTGAAAGTCTTCCCAAGTCCTCTAAGTTCATTAACAATGGTGGTAACCCTAGTATACATACTAGATTTCCTCTCATTTTCCACAAATCTAAAATTTTCATAGCTAGTGGAGAGCAAAATCTGTTTTGAGGACTTCACTTTACTTGTGCCATCATATGTGTCTGTAAGGGTATCCCGTATCTCTTTGGCCAACTCACAAGATGAAACTCAGTTGAATTCTGTCTCATTAAGTATACAAAAGAGAATATAAATCGCCTTGTCATTTCTTTAAATTCTCTTTCTGATTGTTTCTATCCAATCCTTAGGATTGATTAATGCTCTAGTTGTATCCCTAAGAACATAGGGGTTCATTCTCTATGATTTCCATAAATCGTACCCTTGAGAGCGAATGTGGACTCGTATACGAACTTTCCACTTACTGTAATTTGTTTTGATGAATAAGGAAGGTCTAGTTGAGTATTATCCCTCTTTGAATGGTGTATTGGAAGATTCATTAACACCTGTCATATTCAATCGTTAGCTTTCTAAATCGCAAGATTTAATAAACATGAAAGCAAGGCACTGATACCAATTGTTGTCCCAAATATGGACACCAAGAGGGGGTGGGGGTAGGGAGGGTGAATTGGTGTTTAGAAACTGTTACAAATTTTCAAACAAGTTTATCAAATTTTAAAGTTTCAAAATTTTTCAAGTGATTAGCAATCAATAACTTAAAATGATAAAGGATAAGAAACTTATGTTAAGCAATCAATAACTTAAAATGATAGAGGTTAAGCAATCATTAACAAATTACAAATAGCCAAATGCAAATCTCCAATTTACAAAGAAAAATAAAGCATTCAAATTAAACAATAAATAAATAAAGAATAATGAAAGAAAGAGCAAATGTTAATAATCTCAATAGAATAGTATTCTTGTTACATTTACTTTGTTTATGATGATTCTTTATATACTTGTGCCAATCTAGGGTCAAAACACCTCTTCAATGTTTAAATTATACATTTGATGTCATTGTTTTCAATCACTGTTAGAGGGATACAGTCTTATGGCCTTCATTGGATATGGATGTATCTGTTTGTTAATTTTCAAATTAAATAGTCGTTGAGGTCCATACGGGGGTATGCTACCCTGTGTATATAGGCATATCTAAAAATTCTAGAATTCCTAATCTTTACTAGACTAGTATACAGGCATATAGATCTATCTCTATACAGGCGTATCCAAATGCCCTAGAAGTCTTGAAACATTATGTACTGGCATATAGGCATATAAAGCCTAGTCTATATGGTCGTATCCATTCATGCATACGATCGTATGGATAAGCTATATACATTAATGTATTATGTTCATTATAAGGTTAATCGAATGCAATTTTGACAAGCGCATTTCAATTTAACTAATAACTATACTAACGGTTTTAGAATCATCAAAATATAGAGGACAACACTCAATTGTTAACCATGTCACAAATCCCATGATTTGCTGACATAGTTAATTATCTTACATGTGGTGAGGTTAGAAAGTATATGTCGTTTCAAGGAAAGAAATGACTATTTCATATTTGTAAATTTTATTTTTGGGATGAGCCTTATTAGTTTAGAATTTCCAAAGATGAACTTATTTGACGAAGTGTTCCAGAAGAGGAGCAGGTTAGTATTTTAAAATTTTGTCATGATATGCATTATGGTGGACACTTTGGAGGAAGAAAGACTATTGAGAAAGTCCTCCAAAGTGGTTAACAATGGCCTACTTTTTTTAGTGATGCTAATACTTACTGTAAACATTGCGATAGATGCCAAAGATTAGGCAATATAAATAGAAAGAATGAGATGCCCCTAACTAACTTTTTTATGGTTGAAATTTTTGATGTATGGGGTATTGATTTTATGGGACTGTTTCCCATTTCTATTAGATTTCAATATATTCTTGTTGGTGTTGATTATGTTTCAAAGTTGGGGGAAGCAATTCCTACCCAGACTAACGATGCTAATGTTGTGGTTAGTTTTGTCAAAGATTTTATATTTAGCAAGTATGGCATGCCAAGAGTGATCATTAGTGATAGGAGAAGCCACTTTTGAAACAAAATTTTTTAGAAATTCCTGAGTAATTAAGCATAAAGTGGCAACTCCATATCATCCTCAGACTTCAAGATAAGCTGAGATCTCGAACAAATAATTGAAATGAATACTTGAGAAAATAGTTAAATCGTCAAGGAAAGATTGGTCTAATCAAGTGAATAAAGCTCTATGGGCTTATAGGATTGCTTTTAATACTCCAACTGGCATGAGTCCTTTCCAGCTAGGATTTGGAAAAGTATGTCATTTGCCGATAGAACTTGAACATAAGGCTTATTGGGAAATCAAAGCCCTAAACTTTGATATGGACAAAGCCAAAGGGAAGAGGATGTTGCAGCTATTGGAATTGGATGAGCTTCGAGACAAGGTATATGAAAATGTAAGGATTTATAATGAGAAGACAAAGATTCTTTATGATAAAAAAGCTTCTTCATAAGAATTTCAAACCATGTATGAAAGTCTTACTCTTTAACTCCCACATCAAAATTTTTCCTAGAAAACTAAAATCAAGTTAGAGTGGTCCTTTTGAGGTAGTTCATATGAATCCTTCGAGAGCGGTCGAATTGTTTAACTCAAAAACTAATGAAAAATGTACTGTTAATAGTCATCGAGTTAGGAAATATTTTGGTAGTTTGGAGTAAATTAAGGAAATTGAATGCATCTTGCTTCAAGATCCTTGAATTCTTCCACAATATCTAGCTAAGACGATGTTAAAGAAGCGCTGAGTGGGAGGAAATCCACTAAATTATATAGTTTTTAAATTTGTTTTTCTTTCTTTTTAGTTTACATTTTGAATACCATTGTCAAAAAGAGATAATGCACGAGTATGTTTGTTTTGAGTTTTGGTTTAGCATGGATTTATGGTGCTTAAAAAGGTATTAAAGTGTGTGGTAAGCAATATATGAAGAGTGGAAATTTTTTTCAAGATTTCTTAAGAAACTGAATAAGTTTCCGGGGGCTATTCCACATGAACGGTGCATGCCCAAATCCTAATATCCCCATGCACTTTTCTGTTTAGGAGGTAAGATTGTATTTTTTAAGAAATAGTAATTCGCACATGTCAGTTTGCTCTAAGCAAGGGCCATATGCAGACTTGTGCGCCTTGCTATTCTATTTGAAGGTTTGAGTACATAAATCCACACAGACCCAGGCACAGGGCCATGCTAAATGAAATAGACCCATGCACCTTTTTGTATGAAATGAAAAATAGGGCATGTGCTTAAAATCTCGTGTATGGACCCGTACATATTCATTTTTCCCCGTGTGCCCCTATTTTTATCACAAACCCTACTTCGACCTAACTCCCACACTCTGTTTCAAAATCACACGATTCCTCTCACTATTAACACTTAAATATCATTCAAATCCCTTCACCTTTTTTTACAATTTTGTTATTTGTTGGTGATTTGGATTAAAATCATTTTTCTTTTACTTCAAATCAAAAAGAAATGAAGTAAGTTCTTTATTTTTAAATTTTCTTTCCTTTTGATTAGAAGCATGAATTAGGGATTAGGATTGCAATATTTGATGATTGATTGAGCATAATGGTTTGTTCTAATTTCTTTTATACCCATTTTTCAACATATAGAACTAGGTTCTTGCTTTGATTGAATACTATGAAATATGAACCCTATTTTCTATATTATGGATTGTTTATGAGTATTGGGTTTTTGATTGAAATTGATAATTTTGCATTTAGGTGTTATAATTGAGTTATTTGGATGCTATAGAGTTACAAAATCATGGGATTTATGTTTAAACTTTGTCTATTTATGTCGCCCTCCATGCGTTCGATAAAATGCCATAAAGAGATTTTGAGCAAAAATTAGATACTTTGATCATTTGAATTTCACTTAAATGATATATTAATGGTTATTTTGATTGAAGTATGGTATTGGTTTATGGTTAGGATTGATATTGCTTAATTGGGCTAAGTTTTAGCATTAACTTATGAATTATACTTGGAATGTTTGGTTTTTATTTTATATGGATGTTTTATAGATGGCCAAGGATAGAAAAGGAAAGAGAGTCATAAAATCCAAGAGAATGAAGAGACCACATACATCTAGTACGGAGGAGGCACTCGTTCCATTGATGCCACCACAGCCAATTAATGACTCGTTCATCACTAGCCATAGAAATTTAAGGTTTTATGATCAAGAAGGCTAGAAGAGGTTTCTTTCACTAGCTAACAAGTCATTTTTACCACATTAGATTATTGATTGGCCTATTTTGGAGCACACTCCACTATATGAGGAATTGAGGCAATACACTGAACTCCCCGGCTAGAGGAACTACTTTAACATCAACGAGAATGTGTATCGCAAGCTTACTTTGGAGTTTTATATCACATTATGGTATGATGGTAAATGATTTATTCAAACAAGGATGTTTAATTTAGGCTCTATGGTAATGATTACAAGGTGTCGGTAGCAGATTTTGGTCAGATGATAGGCTTAAACACTCAAGAGCATATTGATTCTCTTATTTATATAGAAGCTCTGATTGATTGGGTGAGGTATGAGAAAAAAAGATATCTAGTGGAAGAAACATACTAGGATCAATGTCCCATTTCCTTTATTGCACAACTTACTATCCCACACCATTACTACTTGACTCAAGAGTACGGGGCACGTGCAAACTGATGATTGGATGGTCCTCGATAATTCGAGAGAGGGAGTAAGGTTGAATGTGGCTTTCCTTTTACTTAAATTATTTGTTAATCAAGCCAAAAATAAAGATGGTTCACTCACGTGAGGCGCGTATTTGACGTAATTAGTGTTGAATTTGGGTTGCAATATGGAGCATCCATAGGGTTTTTATTATGGATGGTATGCTGTTATTGGTTGATTTGGAGAAAATACAGGAGTTCGACATGGATTATGCGAAGCCTGATCTGCCTCCACCATCCTCATCACAACACATTCTTGGTGAGTCTATTCATACACTTCCCCCTACTCCTATTCTACTTTTGCTCCATCTACTTCTACTTATGCTAATTCGAGTACTTCTGCTGGACCGAGTATGCCATCACATATGGATGGACCTAGTGCACCACCACCTCCCAATACACCATCCTTTGTACAAGGACAAAAGACTGACTATGTTGATTGGAGGAGTCTACCTAGTGGTATGTATAGTGATCAAGGGCTGAAAGATTGGTAGTCGATGTCTCTTGAGTGTCAAGTTTGTTGGATTGAGAGCATTGGATATCAAAGGTGTCAAGATAATCAGTTGATAGTTTGCCTTTTGTGCTATAATCAAGACTATATGACGTGGCTAATCAATGAAAGTATGAAGTTTTGGGCACAAAATAACTACACCTTGAGTCGAGCACCTCCTAAATTGATAAGGTGGTTCAAATATTGCACGGATACTGAGTTCGAGGTGGCTGACCAATCTTTCGACAGTTATTTTGATGATGATGATAGTGTGGAGGAGATTTCGTCAGATGAGGAATGATATATCTTGGATCTTTTGGAACAAAGGTTTTATTTGTTTACTTTTCTTTTATTATTATGTTATTTTCCTTTATTTTTATGTGTTTTTTGCACTAATACCTGATGCTTTCTATTTTTGGTTTTTGGATGATTTTTTATGTTTGGGATGTACATATTTATTTTTGTTTGAAATTTTTTCTTGTTGACTTGCTTTATAGATTAAGAAGCATGGAGTTAGTTTACTTTTTCCCTTATGCGATTCAGCGGTATTTTTATGGGAAACTTTTTCTTTTCCCTTTTCTCTTTTGTTTTTGTTTTCCTTTTTTCACACATTGAGGATAATGTGTATGTTAAGTGTGGGGAGGGGGAGGGGGGTGGTGAGGATTTGAAAAAATTGATTACTTAACTTGTGTTTTAATTGCTTCAATTTTTGGTTTGAAATTAAGCAAAATAATTTTTGGCTTTGAGGCGATAATTTAATAATCTTAATTAAACTATGATTTTCTTAGTTGAAATTTTCAAATTTTTGGTTTTTTTTTTTAATTAATGCTTTAATTGTCTTGCGTATTTCTGAATTTTAGGTTTTGATTTTAAAAGTAAAAAGTTTTATTGATGTTATAATTTCATTAAGATTTGAAATTTTTGTAAAAAGCTTGAGCATATGGATTAGATAGTTGCAAAGCTAAGGTTTTTTGTGAATATCCTGAATAGTGTTTAGGAATTTAATGATGTCTTTTTAATTTAACATGAATTGATTTTGAAATATCTAAAAAATGCACTAAAAATTGAAACAAGCAGCTTTGAAAATAAATTCATATTCCACTGGTTCCTTTTTTGTGCAAAGTGAAACTCATCTAAAGGAACTATGAATAGTACTATTAGTCAACTGATGTAAGTGATAAGTGATAACTAACAAATTATACATTATTTTACCCCTTATTCTTGATGATTTTACGTGTTAAATTGAATTAATGTGTTTTTTCTATTGTATTCAGCTATTTTTAACCAATCAAGTGAATTCCGATGCTAGGAGGAACTAGTTCAAGATTCAAGCTCGAAAAACAAAGAAAATGCACAAAAATGGAGTGAAGAATGAAGGCTCAGGGATGCCTCACGGTCTGCCTCACTGCCTATGAGAGTAGCCCGTGAGAAATCTTAGACATTGGGAGGCAATCCTCTATCATGGTCGGCGGCACGGGCCGTGACAGAGGGGGTGCAGACCGTAGGAGCAAGTATAGAGAGGGCATGAGGAGTAGTAGATCTCATGGTCCCCGTCATGGACCATGACAGGGATCGTAAGAGCTTACTGCCTCATGACCCCAAGGACAGAAGGTTGTCACAGCCGTTGGCACGGGCCGTGACAGAGAAAACCTGGACCATGCCAGAGAAGCAAACAAAGAGAGAGAGAGAAGTAGTAGCTTCTCACGGTCCCCATCACGGGCTGTGACAGGGACTGTGGGAGCAGTCTGTCTCTTGATCCCAAGAGATCTCCCACAGAGGGCTGGCACAAGCATGGGCACAGGCTATGGGAGTCGTCCGTGCCATTATCTGAGACCTAATTAAAGTATAAAATTTCAAAAAAAAAAAAAGAGAACTGGAAGGGAACTGGACTCTCACGAAAAAAACACGATCTAACATCATTCAAAGTAGATCTAGGGCTTGAGAAACTTGAGGAAAATAGATCAAGGAAGGATTTTAAGGCTAGATTATAGATTATCATCTCAAATTTGAGCTGGAACTTCAAGGATTTAGTTATAATTTCATTGGGTTTTCATGAACTTGATGGAGTTCTGCAATTTCTTAGCTTTTTCTTATTCTTTTGATTTGATCATGCACTAAATACATTTATCTACCTAGATTAGATGAGTATTACTCGATTGTATGGATTGATTAACATTTATTCAATGAATGTTTAGGTTATTCATTAAGTTTATCTTTTGATAATTATTTTGATAGAAATCAATTGCAATTGCATGCTTGTTCCTGATTTGTGTTTTTCAAACTTTATTAGAGATAAAGAGTTTAGATATGGAACATTCAAAAGGTTAGTAGGTTTGTTGTGTTTACTAGAAATAGATTCACAAACTCCTATGGTTTTACATATTTTTCATAGATCCTTAATGTTATTTCTAATTGAATAGGATTAAGAAGAGATTTCCTTCTTATTACTTAGAAATTAGGGGTTTAAATACTTGAGAAAGACTTAAACCTAATTTAGTGAAAAATCCCACTTAATGATTAATTGACATAATTCATTGATTTGTTGATTGAACATATGATTTGAGTAATACGAGTCGAAGTCTAGGTAGATGCTTTAATCCATCTTAATTTCCAGATTTTATTGTTGATCTCTTTAGATTTTTTTTTAATTGTAAGTTCAGTTCTTTTTACTTTTCATAGTTTAAATCTAGGTCACTAAACTAAAGAAAAAAATCATTGTGAGCTAGACAATAGATTAGGAGACTGAGTTGGTACTTGATTGATTAAACTAACGAGTCCCTTAAGAGAACGATATCAGGACTTATCGATTTTACTACTTGATACGATCTCATGAACTTGTGGGTGTTGTGGCTGAATGACCATAAAGTTTTTGGCGCTGTTACCAGGGACTTTGTTTTGTTTTATTACGATCAACATTAGCAATAAA
>CAOJBK016189897.1:0-14551 GCA_948294925.1 Codiaeum variegatum | reverse complement strand
CGAACACCTGAGTATAGAGTTTAATGACTTCTTAAAGGAACATGGCATTATATCACAGTTGACTCCTCCCGGTACACCACAGTTGAATGGTGTTTCTGAAAAGAGAAATCATACCTTATTGGATATGGTGTGATCCATGATGAGCCATATCAATTTCCCTATCTCCTTATGGGGATATGCACTCGAAATAGCTTCTTACATCCTTAATAGAGTCATTTCCAAATTTGTTCCGACCACACCATATGAGATATGGAATGGTAGAAAGCCAAGTCTTAATCATATTAAGATTTGGGGGTGTCCAACACATATTAAAAGACTAAGATCAGATAAGTTAGGAGAGAGGTCTATTAAAGGAAGATTAGTTGGAAATCCTAATGGTGGTTTAGGATACTGTTTTTATCTCTCACCTGAGTAAACAATAGTTGTTAGCTGGGATGCCATATTTCTTAAGAAATAGTTTTTACAAGGAGGTAGCTAAGGAAAGGAGATAATCTTGGATTAAGTTCCATCCGAAGAAATCCAATAAACTGATCAAATGGAAATTGACCAACCTAATGAGCTTAATCCAATCGATAGTGTATCCACATAAGTTCCTCGTAGGTCTAGTAGAGTATCTCACCCTCCGGAGAGATATGGACTTCTTCATAGGACTGTACAAAAGTTTTGAATTGATGGGGAGGTTGATCAAGTTATTAATCCTACTACATATGAGGAGGCTATATCAGATATAGACTCTTCTAAATGGCTAGTGGCTATGAAAGCCGAGATGGATTCCGTGTATATAAACCAAGTCTTGGATATTATTGATCCATCTAAAGGTGTAAGACCCATAGGGAATAAATGGGTCTTCAAGAGAAAGATTGGAGCAGATGGAAGCATGGAAATGTTTAAAGCAAGGCTTGTAGCGAAAGGGTTTTGCTAGAGAGAAAGGGTTGACTATGAGGAAACCTTTTCCCTAGTAGCCATGCTTAAATCCATTAGGATTTTATTAGCAATAACATCACACTATGATTAGGAGTTATTCAACTATAAACTCTTCTTCTAAATCCTTGTGAAGGAGTGTGTGTAGAGATTGAAGTCCAAATAAATCCCCAAGAGTCTCAAGTCCTCAATAAAGGAGCAAGAACTAAACATTAGGGCAACCAAGAGAGGGTTCAAGCTTCTTAAAAGGAGACAAGGAGACACAAGCCTTCAGGAAAGCTTCGATGTGAGTCAAGCTAGAGGCTTCACACTTGAAAAGCTAAATGAAGGAGGGAGTTGAGGTATTTGACACATCTAATCCATTCTTTATTGTTATTGTGTTTTGCACAATAAATTGGTAAAGTATCCTTGAACTTGAATATGGGTCCAAACCTAGGTTTAGGTATTCATTAAAGAGTTTAATGAATAACTAAACCAACCATGCATGGTAACTTGTTTATTAAAAGTTTTGAAAACTAAAAATCGAGTCACATTAGATTTTTTTATCTTTTAGCTTTCACTGCGCGGCTTGTTTTTCCTTTTTCAGATGCAGCGCTAGTAAAAAAACTGGAAAACCTCTTGCTCATGGAGCCATGACTCTTTACACCACACCCTTTCAGGTGGAAAAAGAAGTGGATCCCTTGACACTACCCTGGGGGCAAGCTTACTGAAATGGAAAAAAGACCACAATTGTAAAATAGACAGATAGGTTAGTATATATAAAAAAAAATAAAAAAAAAAGAGTCATGAAGGGAAATACTAACCTTCCAAACAATGGCAGTCATAGGAATGTCAGCTAAGGAAATCATGGTTAGATTGCCCATACCCCTATATGCAGCTGCTAAAGTGGCACTAGTCCAGTCATACTCGCCAAGGTCATCCAAGTCCATCAGTGAGGCTAGAATCTTCATATCAACATAGCCCGACTCATTGTACATAAATATGGTTGAGAAAATAATTAGAAGGCAAACTTGAGCACACTGGTTTAGAGTATAGTTATCAAATTACCTACCCATCTAGCTAAGAAAGTCTAGTAGAACAGTCCTCCAAATCCGTCCTTGGCTACCAGTAGGAAATCTCTCCCCTAACAAGCCTCCCAGCTCATGACGCTGTCTAGCTCTAGCATCAAAGATCACAGTGTGACACTCCAACCACATCCCAGTTAGATAGGACCACTCAATGGGGGTCATGGTTATCTCCCCCATAGGCAAATGAAATGTGTTGGTAGTTGGCCACCACCTCTCAGCAAGGGAAAAAGTCAGAGACCTATCTGGATTATACCCTATGTCTAATTGCAGCCAACCATTCAGGTTAGCATGAGACACCTTCTATGCCACCTCTACCTCGCCATTTAAGAAATCAATTACCCTATTCAGGCGAGATCGACCACCCCTCTGGCTAAATTAGTCATCCTACTAGTATGTGTTCTATCCTCATTACTTTTCAATTCCACTTATTTCTAACTTTATTTTGTTTTACAAAAATGAAATATAAGAAAAAATAGAAAAATAAAAGATACATAAAAGTAAAAGACTGATAGGGAATACATACTATGGGGAACCTGAGTCAACTAGCATGCGGCTGACGCTTTGCCAGCAAATCTAAATTGATAGGCATAGGTGGCTGAACTTTATCCATCATCAAGTGATCAATGGGATCCCAGTTTGGTAAGGGAACTGCTTCAGAATCAGACAACCTGACAGACGCTTCAGTTATATTATCAAGTAACTTCTCCACATAAAATCTATATTATGGGTTATTTACAAAGTCATTGAGTAATGGGGTGTCCAAATCTAGAATCACCTCTCCTTTAAAGATGCACTTAGCAATCCCGACAAATCTTCCTCCTCCTCGTTGATAATCGGAATTGGTAGCATATAGAAGCTTTTTCTACAAGTTAGAAAGGAAGAAGAAGAGATTTTTTAAAAAGAATTTGAAAGTTTTTATGGTTGAAAATGAAATTTAAAGCCCTATTTATAGGCAAATTCATAAACTCTAGCACTTATTGCCTTCGCACTTAGCTGTCACATGCTCACGATCACGATTGCTAAGAGAGGTAGTTGTAAACTCTCATTTTAGCACCATTGCATCTGGCTCATCAATACGAGTCCAACAAATATGATCAGGCTCAAATCGAACTTCAAATAGATCCAGAAAACCTAAAAAACTGAATTGGACTGAATCAAATTGGACAAAGAAAATCGGGCCTAGGAAAAACCCAGGCCCAAAATGATAGACACGTGCGTAAATAACTTCATGCATGCGTTAAGCCCTTCACATATTCATAGAGCATGTGACGCATGTGCCATTCAATTTAGGGTTTTTTTTATTCGTTTCTCTATAAATTTGACCTTCCAAAACAAACCTGAGTTTAGTCTTTTTTACATACTTTTCCAATTTGTAGAACAAACCTACAGGCACTAATTTAATGCTATTTCACTACATTTTAAGCCTCCAAAACACAATTTTTAGACTATAGATGCATTAGACATTTCAGTTTCAGACACTACAGATGATCAGTTTGATCCATCAACACTAAATCCAATCCATCCTACATCAGTCCATACACTTAATCAGTTCTCTCTAAACACAACGAAGACCCGATCTGGCTTCATCAAACCATCAGACCCTCCAGTTCCCAAACCACACAAAAAGGTAAACACAATACAATATAGTTCTTACATTTAATCAAATATCTATTTAAAGCCCTTTAATGCAAACCTAAGGCATGCTTTTTAAATCAATCACTTTTAAGCCCTTTAATTCATAATTAAGGTAGTTTTTTAAAAATCATTTTCATAATTAAAATAAAAAAACCTTAAAATTTGTTTAGGTAAACACAAGATCAAAATTCAATTTTCATTAATCAAGCATCAGAATTGATTAATATGTTATAGGGTTAATTGTTTTTATAAATCTAAAATCAATTAGCTACTGAACCAACACACCACCCCATTATTATCGGAACAAGCCCCACCTTTCTCTGTGAAGGGAGAATGGAGTGGGGTTTGATTCCCATTCAAAGGGATAAGTCGATAAGCCTTTCACTACTTTAACTCCAAACCTTTTTCTTATGTTGTTATTTTTATTATTATTTGCTTTATTATTATGTTATTCCATTGCTTGTCTATTTGAAGTTTTTCATTGTGCAATTTGTTCATATTTCATATTCTATTTGATGTATGATCATAAGATTGGATAGGAGATCCCCTGATTCATTGGTTTTTCTTGTATAAACTTTATCACTTTATTTAGGGTGTTGTGCCTTTTGTAGAACCTTAACTAGGCTAGAGGAAGGACCCCTAATAAATCAGTTGTCTTTATTGCTTTATGGATGTCGTTTGCATACTTACATGTTCATGCATTCATCTGATATAAATGCTCATGCATGCACGAAAACCAATCCTTTTAATTGAACTTGTATGATTTCCTATGGGCCAAAATCTTATTTTAATTAATATGGTACAAAACTATTTTCATTAAAATGTTTTCAGATCATGTACCCCCGAACCCCCTTTGGTTCTAAAAGTACTAGCTTTTCAATTGGGTAGAAAAATGGAATTTTTCTAAGATGGAGTTAAATAAAAAAGGTTTCTTAATCGGCTTAGAATAAAATTGATTTTTCTAAAAGGTTAAGTGGTGACTATAATCACTTCACACATAACGTGCACTCTATCGACATATGTGGGGGCACAAATGTGGGAACCCGATCCACAATCCGTGATGCCCAAAAGCATAATCCAAAAGGTTTTCTCCAGGCCTTACAAGAGGTCCACAGGCATAGTCTTCAAGGGGAAATCCCACAGGCCATTCGAGCGGGGCCTCACATGAACTTGAACAAGTTTAAAACTCTCCCAAATCTACTTATTCTACCATACATTTGTCAAATGTGAACCAAGTCTATTGTGTTTTGTTAGTCTTATGGGTTGATAATGTACTTTTGATGACCTCAAAACTAATTTTATATGAATTACCTAACTGTACTTTAATGGTTTAAAAGGAATTAAGACTCACTATCTCTCGATTAGCACATCTGAAGATCATTGAAGTCATATCCAGTATTAGATGGTAGATACAACTATGAGACCACTGAAGGATCCATAATTGATATAAGATAAGATGATCACTGAAGGGACTCATCTAAGTTTTATTTAGCAGTATCTAATGTTAAGTGGATTAGTCTTTTCGATTAGTTGCATGTCTTGTCTTAGTGTCCTAACCTAGTAAAACATGTTTTGAAAAACCAACTACACATGTTCACTCATAAAAATTAATTTTGTTGGTTTGCATAGAATATTCTTTTACAAAATGAGTATTCTTTTAAGTTTTACATTAAACCTTTGGCTTTTTGACCAATCCCAATGATTACCTTCTCATAAGCTACTAAAATGTTTGTTCTTAGAAGACAAACTCTGATTTGGCTAAAATCAGTGTGTCTATTTCTCATAAATAGAGATTAGAACCTGACAAATTGTCTGTTAGAGATAAAGTCAACTGTTCTATCTATTATGCTTATTTTTATCATGATTTTTAGATCTTTATCTCTTTACAACTATAATTTTCCAAAACTATAAATACCCCCTTTCAATCCAGAAATGGATTGATGAAGAGAACAATTTGATTTCATATTGATTAAAAAGTTTTCAAGTTGTGCATTTAAAACGTTACATTTACATCTTCTTAAAAACATCTTACTCTCTTCATTAAAAAAAAAGATTTATGCATTTAAATCTATTATCTCAAGTTAGTTCATAAAATCAAATATTTATTAAACTTAATTTCTCATAAAATATTTTCCTCATTCAAAATTCCTTTTGTTGCATTGAAAGTCTTGATCCACATTAGAATTTTATAATAAATTATTTTAAAGTTCTTTATATCTTGAGATTTAAAGTGTTGTAAAGGTTTCAATCACCAGTGTAAGTTTGTGGTGCCATAACCACCCGTCCCAAAGTTTATGAAATTCACTTACTCCTGATAGCAGTGAATAGGTCTCCAGAAGCCTAAGTGAAATTCTGAGGGAATTAGTTAAGTCAAGGAAGAACTTTGATAAGGTGAGCTTATATAAGGTGAACCTGATTGAGGTTACTCTAGCTAGATTGAAATAGAGCTGATAATGAAATACTCAAGGTGTATCCTGAGGGAGTGGATGTAGGCATGAGTGTCAAACCAATATAAATTTATGTGTTTTCTTTATCTATCTGTTGCTGCATACATCTACCTAGCAGTTTCTTTAACTGATTCTGCATATGACACTTCTATTCCCTAAAATTAAATAGACTATACACTTAAATTGTGTTAACTGATTTCGATCGAAGTCATAGACTTCTAATCTAATAGTTGGCTTACTGTTAGGTATATCAAAAGAGATCTTATCTAATACTTTCTTGATATCTTAATAGTTAGATTCAAAGAACAAATAGAAGAATATGCCAGACTCTTACTGAGCTAAGATTGCATACTTCATAAATATTCTTGATCAGTGTTCGTGGGATCTAATTTAAGAAGTTTACTAAATAAAAAACAAAAGAGTCCAATTCACCCCCTGGACATTTAATATGCATTATCATGGTTTTGACACCAAAGATCCTGACACCCTTATTTTGTTTACCTAAGTTCACTATGTCTCAAAATACTGATAACATAATTGTTAATGTTGCAGCCATCAAAGCTGTTGTTACTACTTCACCCAATGACCTTGCTGCATTGCTAATCGACTTTATGAGGAAGCAAGATGAGAAACTAGAAACAATTAGGGAAAGCATATTAGAAAAGGTCCAAAGTATGATTTCTTAAAGTATGTAACCACGTACCCTACAAATCAAGCTTCCACTTCTAATGAGAAAGATAAGGAACTAGAGGTTTAGGTCATTCCTCCACTTGTGACTGTACAAGCTGAACCTATAGTTATTGTCTCCTTAAAAGAGATCCATAAACACCCTTTACTCAAAATTATGATGGAGAAGTATAAGAAAAATGGAGTAGATGGTGAAATCCATCAAAAAGAGAGATGATATGATGGATGTGAGCTCTCTTAGCCTTTTCCCCAATGCCCTTTCAACTTTCAAATGACACAAATTGAGAAATTTGATGGGACCACCTATTCTAAGACCCACATCAAGATCTATGATGGAACTTTCTGACCATTGTGACTAGATGGTGAGCTTTAAGCTCAAATGTTCCAATAATCCTTCACTGGTGCTGCACTTCGCTAGTTTGTGTGATTTGGATGATTCTAAAAAATAGACTTGGGAATCTATTTACAATGTCTTTATGAAATAATATCACTACAAAATTGAGGTTGATGTGATAAGAAGAGACCTTGATATAACCAAACAAGGTCCCAAGAAAACTTTCTCCACATTCATCACTACATAGAGAAAGAGGGCTTTTCAAATTATGAATAAACCAACTGAAACTAAGCAAGTTGACATGATTGTCAAAATCTTTTGTATGTGTACTGAGATAGACTAATTACATAGTGTGAGGCCCTACTTAAATGGCCTGCGAGATTTCCCTGAGATAGCATGCTTGCAGACCTTATGACCTTGAGGAAACCTTTTAGATTGTGCTCCCCAGTGCCACAGACTGTAGATCAGGTTCCCACATTTGTGCCTCCACATGTGTTCATTAGAGTGCAGGTCATTTGTGAAGTGTCAGAGGTTCAAATTTATAAAGAAACGAGTTAAAAAATCCTAAAAATGACAGGCACGTGAGTCACACACTTTACACATACGTGTAGGCCTTCATGTATGCGTGAAGGGCTTGACGTATGCATTGAAGGATTCACGCATGCATGAAGTTGTTCGCATATGCGTTTGTGATTTTGGGCCTGGGCTCGATTTTTTGGGTCCGATTCAATCCGATCCAATTTAGTTTTTAGGTTTTCTAGGTCTGTTTGAAGTCTGATTTGAACCCGGTCAGATTCGTTGGGCTCGTTTCGACAGGTCGGATGCAATGATGCTAAAATTAGGGTTCACAACTGCCCCTCTTAATAGTCATGTTTATGAGGACATGACTACTAATTGTGAATGCAAGAAATGCAGTAGTTGAAAATTTTGCGTATAAATAGGGCTTCTTCTTTCATTTTCTTTCTATAACTTGTAACTTGCTTCAAAATTCTATTTGAAAAGCTCTTTTCTTCTTCCTTTCTATTTTGGAGAAAAAGATATTCTTGAATGATACCAGTGCTGATAATCGACGAGGAGGAGGAAGACTAGTCTGCATGTCTGAGTGAGTCTCTAGAAGGGAAGCCTACCCTAGCTTTTGACACTCTATTACTTGCTGACTTAGTGAGCAATCCAAAATTCACATTTTCTATGAACGAGATACTTAGCAATATAGTAAAACAATCCATTGGGTTGTCTGATTTTGAAGCAGTACCTTTACCAAATTAGGATACTACTAATCATTTAATGATGGATAGAGCTCAGTTTTCCACACCTCTTAATCCAGACTGGATAGAGCATATGCTAGCTGGCTCGACTGCTTGATAGTAAATATTTCTTATTGTTCATTTCATTTTTTTTAAATCTTGTATTTTATTTATGCAAAACAAAATATAGTTAGGAATAAGTGGAATTGAAAAATTCTGAGGATAGAATGCATACCTGTAGGATGGCCAGTTTAGCTAGAGGGGCAGTCGGTCTCACCTGATCAGAGTGATTGAGTTCTTAAATGTCCACGCAGAGGTGGTAGAGATAGTGTTTCGCACTAACCTGAAAGGTTGGCTGCAATTAGATATAAGGCTTAGTTTTGATAGATCACTATATTTTCCTTTGCTGAAAGGTGGTGGCCGGCCACCAATACATTCCACCTGGCTGTAGGGGAGATGACCATGAATCCCTTTGAGTGGTCTTATTTGACTGGGATGTGGTTCAGACGTTGCACAATGGTTTTTGACATTAGAGCTAGATGACGTCTTGAGCTAGGAGGCTTATTGGGAGAGATATTGCCTACTGGTGATCAAGGGCTGATTTAGAGGACTGCCTTATTGGACCTTCTTGACTGAATGAGTAGGTAGTTTGGTAACTATACACTGGACCAGTATGCTCGATTTTTCCTTTTGATCATTTTATCAACCATTTTTCTGTACGATGACTCGGGCTACGTTGATCTAAAGATTCTAGGCTCGTTAGTGAACTTGAATGATCTTAGTGAGTATGACTGGGTAAGTTCCACTCTAGCAGCAGTGTATAGGGATATTGGTAACCTAGATAAGATTGCTATAGCTGAGATCCCTTCAACTATCATTTTTTAGGAGGTCAGTATTTCCCTTTATGGTTCTTTATTTCTAATTTTGTCTATTGTTGATTCATGCTAAACTGTATGTCTATTTTGATGCTATGGGCCTTCTCCTATTTTAATGAGCTTGCCCCTAGGGTAGTGCCACGGGATCTGCCTCTCTTCCTTCTTAGGAGGATGTGGTGCTGAGATTTATGACTCTATGAGCAGGAGTCTTTCATATTTTCTGACTACGACAGTATTTTGGCAACTACGACTTAGGTGAGATCAGGCATCTCAGTCTTGTACTTTTAACATATTTTTAATTCTCTACTTTAATGATTTCAGATCATATAGTAGCCCTTCTAGAGAGTTTCTATGGAGGAGGCCGATCAAGATGCTGTTGGTATCACCATTACTCAAAGATGGATTCTACTAGGGTTGACTGAGTTGATGAAGTTCTTTCTAGGCTAGCGTGTCATGGCTTAATCAGGAAGTGATAGAGTGGTTCCTATTGATCCCCCCTTAATGATGAGAGAGAGATTGTCTGCTACATTCCAAGCTTATTAGAGAGTTAGGAGATCTCAAGTGCACCTCCAGTTGGTTGATGTTTAATACTCCGAGTTTCAGGCGGGTGGACTAATGGTTGGAATTCCCCCTTTCGTACAGATTATGTGCCTATTCTATAGGGAGGTCGTGCTACTACTAGATGGAGGCCACAATCTGGGATCACAAGTTAAGCAGCACCATATCAGAGCTCTAGTTCATCTGGCATGGGAGCTTCTTTATCTTATATGCCAGCCAACTCCAGCCAATCCTAGCATTCCATGCCAAAAACCACCGATCACATATCCTACACTGATGTGGTGGGCTTGACCAAAGTGCATTACTTTAGCCATAATTATTTTCTAAGAGTACAAAGGGTGGACTTTGAGCATCTCCTTGTGTCAGTATATTTCTGACCTTGCATGTTTATTATGTTTTGTTACTTAGACAACTTCTGATTTTTGTATGTTTCTTTTTTTTTTTTTTTACAGGTCCCAGGTTTTGTACATTGCCAGGGTATCGACAATTTCTAGAGGTACGCTTTCAGTTTCAGTATCACTTTATTTGCTATGAGTCTAAGGGAAAGTCAGTGAGAGTGGCATTTTGTCAGGCATCATGGAGCATCATAAGGGCCTGTGGAGGAAGAAAATGAGGATGCTGCCATTGAATTTGAGGATGATCCAAGAGGCAGTCCATGCATGAAATGCTATGATATTTTACTTTGACTGTATTTAGGCCCCGCTTCATGGGCATTCTATAAAAATGCTATTTATTTTTTTCTATTTTTAGAACTAAATTTTTAACTTTTATGAAGAATTTTGAAGTTCAACCCATTTTTGTGTGATTTTCTAACTTTTTGAGTTGAAAAAAAATGTTTCGCATTGAAAATCGGGCGAAAAATGAAATCGGATTGAATCAAAATGGATCGATTTTGGGGGAAGAATTACGGACTGCCACGTGGCAGACGTACGCTTGGGAGCCTTCATGCATTCATTAAAGTGTCGACACATACGTGAAGGCCAAAATGCATATGTTTTGGCTCCAACACAGTTTTTGCGTGCCCAACATTTTGAACTCATTTTTTCTACCTCAGTTTGCATGCACTATAGATATTTGTATGAAAGTGACGTCAGAGTTAAGAAATCAGTGGGAAAAATTTATTTTTTATTTTTAGAAAAACATCAAATTCTCTTTCTTTTTATTGAACATGGATCCCTTTTTTAGCCATGTGATGCATGAATGGTGTCTGAAACTGAACAAAGTGCCGAGGATCAACCTTGGGAGATACAATATGTCTTATCTACCACCTTTGAGCGGTGTGAAAATTGATTGGGAAATTTTGAATGCTTGTGTGTGATTTTGGGATCCTGTCAATCATGTTTTCTGCTTTGGGACTAGTATGGACAAGATGTGTCCAAATTTTGAAGAATTTTCTTTTCTGTTGGGTATGAGCCCCGAGGTTGCTCCGACTATTCCAGTTGAGCGGGTAGGTTATTTTAACTTGTTCAAAAGTTATTGGATTTGAGCACAGAGGTTAATTCAAACTTAGTGAAAGACAATTGGGTTGATATGTCTGCACTGGCTTTCGTGTTTTGGGAGGAGTCATAGGATGACTCCATTTGGATGGATCGAAGGCTGATGGCCAATGCTTTCACACTAATAGCAAGTTATAGTTTTGTATGCTCTGTTGGATTTTGGTATATGAAGATAGCTGAGCTGATACTCTAGATGGGTGAGGGTTGGGAAATCATGGGGTTTATTTTAGCTGAGACGCTGCTGAGCTTTGATTGTTACTGACATTCAAGGGAACCTTGGTCAAACAGCCCAATTTTGCTCCATGTACGTAGATCCCTTTTGTGTTTTTCTATTTTAGTTTCTCCCGAGGTTTTCTAAATATGTGTTTTCCTTTCAGATTTTGTTGAGGGATCATCTTAAGATCATTCTTGGACCAATTTTACCAAACTATTATGTTTCTTGCTACCACACTAGCAAGATTGTAACCCGCTTTAGTTCTAAGAGGGAGTGGACTAGCTGGCTTTTGGAGCTGAGTCCTTCTGATTTGTTTTGGAATCCTGAGTGGTATAAGATGAAGTGGTTCATCCAAGGAGCCAAGGTTTCAAACATGTGTATTTACTTGGTTTTGAGGATGTGGCTTTGTATCAAGTAACCAAAGTTCTCTGCCAAATGGGTCATGACCAGGACGTGCCCCTAGATGGAATTTTATTTATGGTGATGAAGTAAATGATAGAGTTTTGAAAACTATTCTCTCATACTGGATCAGAGATCATACAAGATCCATGGTGATTCCTTTTGATGACTATGGCCAATCTACTGAGTATACTAGATGGTGGATTGAGTCTTGTTGGTCGATGGATAAGCCCAAATGAGTTGCTCTCCTGGGAAACTTAAATCTCTAGTGTATAGTAGATGGCATAGCTTTGGCCTGATGAATCCAAGGCCTACCCAAGAGTAGATTGAAACTGGATGACACATAAATGACTTGGAAAGGGACCTTGAAAGTAGTAGGGCCTATGGTGATGATCAGTGTTGCTACCCCAAGTGCTTCTTTCTTAGAGTTGTCATATGCTCTTAAAATTTGGATAAAGGGGTGAAATCAATAGCAACCAACCCCAAACAACTTATAACTTTTAATGGGCAAACGTTCAATGCAGATCCATTATCAACCAGAGTCATAGGGACAATCTTTTCTCTTGTGATGATAGTTATGTACAGTGCATCATTATGGGGAACCCTAGGTGGGATCTGATTATTAGAGAAGGAGATAGAAGTTCCTTTAGTGGAACTAGTGATTGATACAACTAGAGTCACTAGGGAGATGTCAGATGACATTTGAGTCTAACTCAATGCCTTACAAAGAGCTTGGCGATGAGGATAGGAGGACATGAGCAAGCTCCAAATTGAAATATTAGCATGTTTCTTTTTAAGTTATTTTAGTATAAGGTCCTCATTAGGTTCACGAGTCCTTTTCTTTTGAGCCACTATTTGGCTTAAAGATGAAGCAACAACAGGAGCTTGAGTAATATGACCACTTCTTGTAATGGCATCTATTTCTTGACCTTACTAAGGAAGTTTGGCCAGTTGGAGGTGAACAATATGATGATGACCTTTCTAAGGAAGATTGGCTATCTACAACATTGTAGTAATTGCTCAATGGCACAACATCATGTTAGTGTGTATACCCTAGAGCTTACACTCGGCATGTGAATGTAAACAAAAACCTAATTAGCTTTAGTATATATGTTGTTTAAGTGAAAACATTCCTTATATTGAACATATATATGTCTCTTAAGTATTCTATAGGGAATCTACTCTCAAAGAGTTTGAGAATATGAATGACAGATTGCCCTTTTAACAGATGCTTTAAAGGTTATTCATGGTTATAGGATTATTGGTAGGGATGCCATTAAACCGAAAGGGCATCACCTATATTATCATCCATGATGAGTATTAGATACTTATTGGTTTGGACGTAGCGAGTCTCATGCTACAGACATTTGATGTCGTGATAATAGTTGAGCATGCTCATGAGATGAGTAAGTTAAACAGTGACGTTGGATGATGAATACATGGGTCGTTACCTATTAGTCAATATCGTATCATCTAGATCATGATTATGCATATAATCCTTAAACATGAGGTAACATATTATCTAACATATTGGTGGCTATGGTTTGTTACTGCTAACATACAAATGCTAGTCATATATTGATATATGGCATGTGGTAGCCATAATCAATGGTATATTGGGATAAGCGTTCAACCAAGAAAGTATTCATTAACTTGGGTAACCAAGGAAAGAATCTCATGACTTCTAGTTGTTCTTGATATGCAAATCCCTAGCCAGAGTGGATTAGGTTCACTTGAAAGAGTTTCTAGTAAGAATCAATTTATCGAGAACTCATACTAGATAGAAGTCATGTGATCTAGCATATAGGGTTTGACTTAGTCCATGACCCTAGATAAGATCAGGAATCCGTAATGAAGGGATTCGAGTGCACACTAATTATGATTGAGAGGTCCATGCTTATGTTGAGGATATGATCACTGACATTCATTTTCTAATTAGGTAGCCGTGACATGTAATGCTAGACGTTAATCATGACTTATAAGACTGAGTGTGGAATTAGGTTAACACACTTGGTGGGAAGAAAAGTGTTTTCTTTATCCCATTGCTAATTAAAACATGAAGCTAGTAAGTCACATACCAAATGGTAATTCCCATTAGCTTTTATGAATCATATTAATAATTAATTAAAGAATTTAATTAATTGTTATTGATGATTAAATTAAACATGTAATTAAATTTACAATGATACTAGCATGTCTTGATGTTTAACTATCAAAAAGGAAAATTTTAATTATGCCTTAGTTTGTATGAGATACAAATGGGTATGACTAATTGAAATAGTTTTGGACAAACAAATAAAATAATTCAGCTTAACATAGGATGTTAGCTTAATCCACATGAGATATGGTTAATTAAGGTTTAAAGATGATTCCTACTAATTATGGCCTTAATCTTATTGACTAATTGACTAATCATAGTCAATAAGTTAATAAGACGCAATTCCTCTATTTCCTCCTTTAAGCAAAAAGAAATGAGGGGGTGTAGACTATAAAAGGAGGCTTGGTATCATCTTTTTATCTAAGAGATGTGGAGGAGTCACTATTCATCATCTTCAACCTTTGTTTCTTCTTCTAAGATTTAGAGAGAGAAAGCTTCATATTCACACCAATTTGTGAGAGTAAGTTCTTTTTGAAGAACAATTCTTCAAATACAAATTCATCTTCAATTAGCCTT
>CAOJBK016189048.1:0-10712 GCA_948294925.1 Codiaeum variegatum | reverse complement strand
ACAAAAAATTCTATGGAAGAGTTCCATTAGATCCGAAGCTTCCGTTCGAGTGCTAGCACACTTTGGCTTAACCCATACGAATCCTAAGTGTGTGGGAACGAAGAGGGGAGTGCCCTTAGCATCCCTACAGTCAAACCGGATTGACAAAGAATTCCGAAGGAGGGTTCGACGCATTCCGGAGGATTCCGTGGGAGGCTACAGCAATCCAGCATGCTCCAAAGGTATTTAAATTTAACACTTCTTTTTCTTAATCGTTATTACGAAAATAGATCTAGGTGGGTTTCCTTGTTATATTTTAAATTCCACTACATCTATACATGCTATTTTGCATAATTGTTGCATCAATTGTATGCGGGAAACCCAACAATAAGGCCATATTTCAGAACTCTCAATGCCTATTTTGTCAAGAAGGGAGAGATAGTTCCTTTCTGTGCTTTTCCCGAACCATGGATCTGCCATGTGATCGGCATTAGGATGCCTGGATTTGAGCTTTTTTTTGATGTGAAACTGACCACTGAAGACTACCAGCCTATATATTTCATGGACAATGACTATCAGGAGAATATGGAAACAAGCCTTTTTGGTGACATAGCTGTTTCCACTGACAAGGAGGAGAAGTCTGACCTTTTTCACTATGATCAAGCCTACCAAAGGAATGCTAAAAAAACTAATGCTATGACAAGAGTCCACTTAAAATTTTTGAGTCCGAATTTGAAAGTGACGCTGAGTTTGAGTCTAGCACCAAGTCCTCCTCATTCTCTTCTGAGTCCAATACTGATGTAACAGGTCCATTGGGTTTTAACTATGAATATGATGTAACCATGGACCTTTCTCCTATTTCTATCAAAAAAAAACTTCTAAATTTTCTTGTTATGAGTTTGTCTCTTTATTTTCTTTTAATGTTCCAATTGATTAGTCTGACCTCAGTAAAAAAGAAAATGAAATAATTAACAAAATAAAAGATACAGTTAAAGAGCCCATAAACACTAGCACTCATGACATGCCTAAAAACACGTACATTGCATCTACATGCTCAAACAAATAGAACACTGAATTTGTAATCAGAAGATTTAAAGACTGCTTCGCCTAGAAAAGCCTAGCAATATGACCAAACTTGATCCAAGCATTATTGTTCATAAAATCCTAACATATACCCAAATTTCAAACCTATCAAATAGAAGCTTATGCTTATGAAACCATCATGGTCCAGTCCGATCAAGGAAGAAGTTGCAAAACAACTTTCGTACAACTTCATCGAGACAATCTACTACCCATCTTGTTTAGCAAATATCATCCTAGAACCAAAGAAAGATGGCAAAGTTAGAGTGTGTGTGGATTATCGAGACCTGAACAAGCCCTTCCCTAAGGATGAATTTCCACTACCCCATATAGATCTCCTGGTCAACGCATTGGCCAACTTAGAGATGGTTTCCTTAACTGATCAGGCCATGGGGTACAATCAGATCTTGGTTCATCTTTCGGATAAGGAAAAAGCTGCCTTTATCACTGAATGGGGTACCTACTGCCACACAGTAATGCCTTTCATATTAAAGAATGCCAGATTAACCTATCAAAGAATGGCCACCACAATATTCCATGGCCTACTGCACAAAGAAGCGGAAATATACGTCGACGATATGGTTGTTAAAGGTGCTACCCCTGAATAATACCTATAAGTGCTGGGAAGTTCTTCCTTAGACTTCGACAATACATTATGAAATCGAACTCCAACAAATGCATATATGGAGCCTCATCTGAAGTGTTCCTTAGGTACATGGCAAGCAAGAAAGGAATCGAGGTGGATCCAGCCAAATCTAAAGCCATTTTAGACATGCCTCCTTCTAAAAGTGAAAAGGGGATAAGGGGCTTCCTGGGCCGTCTACAATACATCAGTCGATTCATCCATCAATTAGAAGAGACATGTGGCCCAATATTCAATCTTCTAAAAAAGAACTCTTCCAAACACTGGAACAAGGAGTGCTAGAGAGCCTTCGAATAGATAAAGAAGTACCTGCTAAATCCACCTATCCTATAACCTCCTAGGCATGGTAAACCTTTATTGCTATATTTGTCTGTCACTGAAGAAGCCATGGGGGCAATGCTAGAATAGAAAGCCTCAGATTCTCATAAGGAGAATGCCATCTACTACTTGAGTAAAAGGATACTGGCTCATGAACTCAAGTACAAGTATATCGAAAAACTCTACCTGGCTATAGTCTGGGTCTGCCCTAAGATTAGGCATTATCTGAGGGCATACATCACACATGTCCTCACTGACCAGAGTCCCCTCAAGTATCTAATAGAGAATCCTATCCTAGACAGCAAAATGGCTAGATGGATACCAGTCCTTATGGCCTATGACCTCAAATACATCCAAAGGAAGTCCATTAAAGGTAACATCATTTTTTATCAACTGGTTGCTTCCCCAACCGATGATCTTTGGGAAGAACCTAAGTTTCCCGATAAAGATATTATGTTCCTTCAAAATAAAACATGGCAACTATACTTTGATGCCGTAAACCACAAAGGTTATGGTGCCAGGTTGGTGTTCCTTATGCCTGCCGGTGAAAGTTTACCTATAGAAATCAAGCTCGATTTTGAGGTAAACAATAATGAAGCTGAGTATGAAGCATGTGTATCTAGATTAGAAGCAGCCCTCTAAATTGGCATCAAAAGCCTGGAAGTCTACGATGACTCCAACATCATTGTCTCACAAGCCCTTAGGGAATGGAAAATCAGAGAGGAATAATTGGTTCCTTACTATAAGCGCCTTAAAGAGCTAGCCAATAGCTTTGACATCCTGTCCTTCCAATACGTACCGAGAACTCATAACAGGTTTGCTGATGCACTAACAAACCTTTCATATATGATTGAAATATGCGATGGGTTCATTATCCGTCCTATTTCCATAAGCATCAAACTCCAACCTAGCTTTCAAGCTTATTGCATGGACATTTAAGTTGAGGAAAAACCATGGTACTAGGACATCTACGTCTACCTCACCAAATGCGAATATCCTAAAGGTGCCTCCAAATCTGAAAGGAGAACCATTAGGCAACTGGCTAGTGGATACATCTCTAAAGGTGACATCTTATACAAAAAGATATGGCATGGCATACATCTTAGATGTGTCTCAGACGTAGAAGCCAATAGGATCATAGAAGAAATCCCTGGTGGGGCAGATGGCACCCACATGAACGTTGGGCATTGTCCTACAAAATCATGAACTAAGGCTACAATTGGCTTACTATGAATGGGGATTACACACGGTTTACCCAAAGGTGCCCAAAATGTCAAGAGTATACGAAGCTCCAGAAGCTTCCATCATCACCTCTCAACCAAATTTTGACACCTTGGCCTTTTATTGTCTAGGCCATCGATGCAATTAACAAAATCTCACCTAAGTCATCTGCTGGTCACGAGTATATCTTCGTAGCCATAAACTACTTCACCAAATGGGTTGAGGCTGCCCCTTACTAAGTCTTGGACTCAAAGAAGGTGGATCAGTTCATCAAGATAAACATCATCGCAAGGTATGGCATTCCTCACAAGATCATCTTTGATAATGGTTCATACTTCCAAAAAGAGGTTGTCAAATATCAGAGGTCTTCTCCATGTAGATTTCAGAATAATGGCACAGTTTAAGCCGCCAACAAAGCATTGAAAAATATACTCTAAAAGATGATCACTCATCACAAAGGTTGGCACTTACATTTGCCGAATTCGCTCCTTGGGTACAAAACCACTTACAAGTGAGCTACCAAAGCCACGTCATATTCCTTAGTCTATGGGATGGAAGAAGTCCTTCCCATAGAAATGGAGATTCAAATTTAAACAGCCAGAGTTCATCAAGAAGCTTAGATCTCTAAACTCGAATGGTAATAAGCCTACTACAATCAGCTCAATGCAATTAATGAGAAAAGGATGGAAGCTCTCCACCACACATAGAATTACCAGATTCTGTTAGCAAAGCACTTCAACAAACGGGTTGAAGTTGCAACCTTCAAGAAGGTGACCTGGTTCTCAAAGAAATCAAGCAAGTTGTGCAAGACCCTCGAGGGAAATTCAGACCTCATTGGAGTGGACCTTACATCGTAAAGAAGATCATGTTAAGCGGAGGCATCATCATGATGGATGTCCATGGCTATGAGTTCAGTCATCCAACCAATCTTGATAAGCTTAAAAAGTACTATGTCCATTGTTCTTGTTGTATGAGCATGCATTCAGGCATCATTACATTTCTGCAATAAGATGTATGTGGACCTGGTTCTCAAAAAAATCATAAAAGTTGTATTTTGAATTGAAATTTTCAAAATTCAATGTAAGAAGATACGTAGGCAATCCTCATCGAGTATGGTCCAAATCATTCAATAAAATCAAATGTTTCATTCGTTTATATTTGGGCTTTTAAAGATTGCATGCAAAAGTTAAAAATAACAAATAAAAAAATAAAAAAAAAAAAAGAATGAAACCCGCTAAGTTGAAAATTCGAAAGGGCAGCTTAGGCAAAATTAAGGGTACAGCCTGCTAGACTAAAAACCGAAAAGGCGGTCTAGGCAATAATAAAGACAACTAGCTAAGTTGAAAACCCACAAGGGTGACTTAGGCAAAAATAAGAACTTAAATTAAAAAAAAAAAAGAGGTCTTATTCATCTTTTAGAACATCCAAAACAAGATATTTGAGATAGAAAACTGAAAAGGAAATAGACAAAATAGAAAGTCTTATAATCAAAAGAATCTAAGTCTAGACTCAGACTATCTAACCCTCAATCTCAATCAGAAAAGCATATTTCTTTACCTTCTCTTTTGGCTAGCATGCCTCAATCCACCACTCAGTATAATCAGACAATTTTCCATAATCATCGCTTGAGATCACCATCGACCTTGAAGAATCTCGAATCCATCGAGAGAGAACAGCTCTTGCTACTCGATCATTCACCATGTTCACCTCAAACAAAAGGCCATATGGGGGCACACCATGATCATGTCCCATCTGGCGAAGGACCCTAGTAGCTTGATACTAAGATACATATTCGAAACCAAGTAGATGCATATGCTTGTATCCT
Source organism: Codiaeum variegatum (assembly GCA_948294925.1). Lineage (NCBI taxonomy): Eukaryota > Viridiplantae > Streptophyta > Magnoliopsida > Malpighiales > Euphorbiaceae > Codiaeum > Codiaeum variegatum. Next base: position 5,646 of record CAOJBK016189048.1, on the reverse strand, counting down.
TGACTCCTCGGTATAAACTGTTTAATGGTAGAATACCAATCAATCATCCATAACAAATCTGAAGAACTCATCTCCATTAGCCAGCTAATCCACTACTTCTCAGAACCAAAATGGATAACAATATTCCTAAAACAGTACCATGAAGCAGAGTAATATGATCTATTAGGTCCAAGAATGATCTTGAGATGATCTCTCAGCTAGATCTAAAGAAAACAATACATGAGTCAGAAAAAGCCTTGGAATATGCTAAAATGACAAACAAAAAAGGGTCAAAATTACTTAGAGCAAAATTGGACTAATTGTCTAAGGTTCTTTTGAGCTATGATAACAGTCTTGGCTCAGCAGTGTTTTAACCAAAATCATGTTGACGATTGACTTACCTTCACCCATTGGGGTATCATCTTAGCTACTCTCGCATCTCCCCATCCAACTAGGCCCATAAAAATATAACCCTCTTTCAATCCAAAAGCATAGGCTTTTAGTCTCTGGGTCATCCAGGCAGAGTCATCCTTTGATTCCTCCTAAAACATATGCGTTAATATAGGCAGGTCCACTAAATTATCCTTTACCATATCTGAAGTCTCTTCAAGGCTCAAATCCAATAATCTCTTAAAAGAGTTGAAATAGCCTAACTACTCAATTGGAACAACTAGGTCTACCTCGTGGTCTGTCCCGAGAAAAAAATGGGAAAACTCCTCAAAAGTTGGACACATCTCATCCATACTAGCCCTAAACAAGAATACATGATCAACAGGATCCCAAAAATAGATACAAGCATTCAGAAAGTCCAAGTCTATCCTAAGACCCCTCAATGTTGGCAAAGCTGCCATGCCGTATTTTCCTAGGTTGATTTGTCTCACTTTGTCCTACTTCTGGCACCACCTATGCATCGCATGACTAAAAAAGGGTACCATGTTGTGAGCGAAAAGAAAAGAAAATGGCTTTTCTGTGAAAAAATTTCAATCCCCATTGATTTTCTGAGATAAAAATCAAATTTCGTACTTCTATTTGTAGTAGCATGAAAATTGAGGCAAAAAAACTGAAGTTCAATATATTAAACAAAATATGAGATTGTATTTACAAAGCCCACAAATGGGGTCCAAATATAGTCAAGCATAGAATTATGCATCTCCCTCCAATCGTGGCATCATCCAACACATATCTTGGTAATCCTCTCGAAGGAGTCTTCACCTGTAATGCAAAGGTGCTACAACTACATATCAAAGCTCAAAATCTGACAAGCTCAAAGCCTTATATGGCACAACTTAACGTCCAACAAGCCCATAAGCTCTTATGGCATTATCACCAAGATCTACATGGCAATTGTAATTTTTGGCATCCCCAACTTGGCATATCATATGCCTAGAAGCTAACTTGGTAAAAGCCTTTAATCTGACAAGGCGACAAGCCCAAAATCCAATATGGCATCATCACAAGCCTAAAATCCATTATGGCACCTGTGGGTTCACCATCATCAGAATCATCTTCTACTCAAAGCTAATTCAGATGAGGGGGTAGCTTTGAACCTTTAATTTTACACCTCCAGAATCAACACTTGCCTCAACCAGACTTAAATATTTGGAAAATAATGAGGTCAAGGGGTAGTTCCCCTTGTTGCATTCAATTGAGGAAATATTTCGAGGATTACATGGAAAATTTTACGTATTTTTGAGGAAATATTCATATTTTGGCACACATTAAATCCAGCCGGTTAATATGAGTCCAATGGATATAACCGGGCTCAATTTGGACTTCAAACTGACCTAGAAAAACTAAAAAAAAACACAAATCGGACTGGACAGAAAGCACCTAGAAAATCAGGCCCAGAAAAGAAGCTCAAAATGACAAGGTCTGCATGCGTAAGTGGTTCCATGCATACGTGAATCCCTCTGTGTGTTTATTTTCTCTCCATGCGTGCGTGGCGCTCCCAACACATGCGTGAAGCCTATAGCACATGCTAACACTATTCACGTATAGGTCTGATACGATTCTCTATAAATATGTCAGTCTACAGAACAAAAAAATAATTTTTAACAGAAACTCAAATCCAATTCTGATACACATTTCAGCCTCCCTAAATACTAAAAAATACTGAAATTATTTTCAAACACAGTCATTTTTTCCCAATCAGTTCCATTTATCAAATTTGCCATGGTTCATCAGTTTAGTCATTTTCAACTCGGTTACAGAAAGTTCTTCCCCAGTACTCTTCGAGCACAAAGGAGACCCGTTCCGATTTTATCAAGCCTTCAGACCCGTCGATTCTGAAACCCCGAAAAAAGGTAAATATGATACAATATCTTCTAATCCATTTTTATTCTGAATTAACCCCTTTAAATCTGAATTGAAGCATACTTTTTAATTATTTTTATAAAATAATCCATTTTAAACCCTTTTAATCTAAACAAAGGCAATATTTGTCAATTGATTATTTTTATAAAAATAATTTAATCTGAAGTCCTTTAAATCTGATTTAAGGCATGTTTATGAAAAATCAATTTTCATAAAATAAAATTGACCAAACCCTAAAATGAACTTAGGCGACTCACTCAAAAAATCAATTTTCACTATTCAAAGATCAGAATTGATTAATATCTTAATGGTTAACTATTTTATAAATTTAAAACTAGTTTGCTACTGAATACTAAACCACCCACGGTTATAAGAACAGCCCCCAACCCTTTGGAAGAAGGGGGAACGACGTAGGGTTTGATTTCCATTCAAAGGGATATGCCGACAAGCCTTCTAATGGCTTCAACTCCAAACCTTTAATTTTCCTTTGTTCCTTTATTATTATATTCTATTGTTTTATTTTTATTGTTTGAATTGCTATAATTATTTTTATTATTATTTGTCATTATTGTTTTATTTTCATTTTGTGTATGAATATCATTTTAGGGAATGTGTGCTCCTCCTAGAGGAGAGATCCCATGATTTTTATTGGTTTTGAATTGTAATTTACTGCTCTCTTTTGGAGTGTTGTGCCTTTTCTAAAACTTGAAGCGGGCTAGAGGAGGGACCCTTGGCTAATTCTATTTTACTTACTTTATGCGACTGTCATATGCATCGTATTTCTATTCATGCATCATTCTATAATGTTATACTATTCATGCACCATGATAAACTAATCATGCATGCATGAAAATCGATTTTAACTAAAATCACACATTTTTAAGCCAAAAGTTTTTATGTAAAAATGGTAAAAACTATTTTTCATAAAAATTGTTTAATTAGATCACAAATCTTCGAATCTCCTCTAGTTCAAACAAGAACAACCTTTTTAATTGGGTTAGAAACATTTTTTCTAAAATGAAGTTAATTCAAATGGTTTCTTAATCACCTTGGGAAAATCTATTTTCTTAAATAGTAGGTGGCGACTCTAATTATTTACACACCATGTACATGCTAACGAAAACATGTGGATGCACAAATGTGGGACCCAGTCACAAACCACGATGCAATGCACAATATGACCCCCCCCCTATGGTCAGTTTCCTTCGAGATACAAGTTCGGAAGAGCATTGGAAGATCCCGTAGGCCACTCGAACGGGGCCTTACAGCGACCTGTCAAAATTTAATGAATGATATATTTTTTTAATATCTCAAGAAATTTATTTTGGTATTCTTTGATGATATACGGATCTATAAAAAAATCCTAGGAAGACCACTTGGTACACTTAAAGGTAATATTTCAAATACTCTTCTCCAATTCCTTACTTGCTAAACTTTCTAAATGTGCCTTTGGTGAAACTAGAATATATTATCGTAGTCATGTCATCACTCAGCATTTTGTAGCTACATATTCAGAAAAAGTAGTTTCTATGATCAATTGGTCTAAACCTTTTTCTCACAAAGCTCTCAGAAGTTTCTTAGGCCTTACTGGCTATTATAGGAAGGTTATGATGGGGTATGGACTGATTAGTAGACCCTTAATTGACATGCTCAAATAAGAAAAGTTCATCTGGACTTCAGAAGTAGATGTAGCATTTGATGATTTGAAGGATCTTATGTGTAAAATCTTGTGTTAGCATTGCTAGATTAGACTCAGCCTTTTATTTTACAAACTAATGCTTCTAAAAAAGGCATGATTACATTGTTGATGTAGTAAGGCAAACCATTATCTTTTCTCAGCCAGGCCCTTAGCATTAAAAATCATGTTCTCTTTATTTATGAGAAGGAATTATTAGCAATCATCTTGGCTATCACTAAATGGAGGCATTATCTGGAGCATCGTCACTTTATTCGTACTGACCATGAAAGTATCAAATTATTGTTTTAGCAGAGATTGAATAACTATATACAATAGAAGGGGATCATTAAATTATTTGGATTGTAATATACTACCCAGTATAGGAAGCGCAAAGAGAACTTACTAGCTGATGCTTTATCAAGGCAAATTCCATAATCAAGCGAGATGCAAGCTATTTCTTAAGTCCAACTACTATGGATCAAAGAAGTTATTTCCAGCTACAAAGATGACCCCATAGCTAATCAACTTATTCTAGCACTTTTAATAGATCTTACTGCTAATTTTCATTTTTCTTTCTCTACTGGCCTTTTGAAAAATAAAGGTTGGCTTTACATAGGTTAGAGCAATACCCCTAGGCTTTAATTAATACACATAGCTCATGTGTCTCCTCTTGGAGGCCATTTTAGCATCAAAGACACTTATTACAGAATCAAGAAGCATTTTTATTGGGAAAATTTAAAAGTTACTGTAATTGACTTTGCTCATACTTATGATACTTATCAAAATGTAAATAAGAGATTTTACCTTACCCTGGCCTCCTTTAACCACTACCCTTACCCTCTCAAGCTTGGCAGCATATAACCCTAGATTTTATATAACAACTTCCAAAGTCCTTGAGCAAAGATACCATTATGGTTGTCATTGATAGATTCATCAAAAGTTCTCATTCATTGCAATCACTCATATTAAGGGAAATACGAGTCATGCAACCGAAGCGGAAAATTAAATTTCGATTTTAAAACTTATTAACTTATCAAACAATTTAATTTACAGTAAAACCTTTTGTTAAAACCCTTTTAACAAAAATTGGTTCTAGTGATTAAATCAAACTCTTTGATGAAATCATTTGAACACCCTTTTGGACCACACACACCCAACAAGACTTGATATTTCCAATTTTGTGCAAAACATAACACATCACAAAGAAGAGTAGAAATATATCAATTACCTTTTCTCCCTCCTTCGTTGAGCTCCTCAATCGCAAAGCCTCTAACTATACACTCCAAGCTTGAGCAAGCTTGAGATCCCATTCACACTTGATGCAAGACTTGATCCTTTAGCTCTGTTGGTTGCCCTTTTGCATAGGTTCAAGTCTCAACTCCAAGTTAGGGAATGAGTAAGTGTCTTAAGTTTTGGACTCCCTTAGCTTAGGTAAAATCTTAGAACTACGAGCAGGAGAAGAAGAGAAAGTCCTTGAACACTTCAAAGCTCTCTCACACTCAACGGTCAAAATCTGGAAATTACTATTGCTTCTAGTATTTTGACTTAGCATTACATATGAAAAAACAACATTTTACCTTTTATATGTAGAGAGCTTCCACTAAGTTGGTGAGTCACCAATCTCCTCCACTAACTATGACACATGTCATGACCTAGTGAATTGCATGAAAACACTT
>CAOJBK016188492.1:0-11384 GCA_948294925.1 Codiaeum variegatum | reverse complement strand
TCATTTCTTGTGTTTTTGTTTTGCAATATTCTTCACTTTATTCTATTGTGGTTTGATGTGAAACCCAAGCTGACCTTGGTTTGTAGTGCTTCATGTCTCAACTTTAGCATGGATTATACTATTTTGGATGGCTTGATACATTATGATTCAAGGAAGTATTTCTTTTCCCCTACTCTGGTTTATCACGTTTACACACATTGAGGGCAATGTGTGATTTAAGTATGGGGGAGGGGGTAAAATATTGCCTGTATGCATGTTGTATGATGGTTTAATTATCGTTATACATGATTGTTTGAAACATTTATAGTAGACTAAACACATCTTGATACAAGTTTCACTTGAAATATGTCTATGACTATTTAAAATTTAAAATTTTAATTTTTTTTAATTCACTCACATAGACTTTAGCTTTCATAATTACTTTGGTTTTTAATTAAACTTTGAACATAGTGGTTGAAAGTAGGAATCCACTTGTTACGGTTTCTACGACTAGGCTTTAAGGTGTTTAGTTATGGTTGAGTATTTAGTATTTTTCTTGGCATAAGCCAGGTTAGGAAACTAGGGTTAGGACTTGAGTCTTTGATAGGTTTTCTTAGGAAATGGAACCAAATTGAAAATGAATTATACTCATGAGAAAAATTGTATGAAAAGAAAAATGGGACTTAAAAAATTACAACATATTTCACTGGTTTCATATTATGCAAAGCGATATCTAAAAAAAAAAGTGAAATCATGAATAATGCTAGTAGCCAGCTAATTAAGTTCATGACTAGTTGAGTAACCGGGGGTTGGCGACACAAAGTATTTACCTTCATATCAAAAGACTATTGACGAGTTTAGCTAAGTCGGGTCCCTTAAAAATTTTGAAAATCTCATGATGATTGGACTAAATAAAGAAAAAAACCTTTCCACTTCCCAAGAAAGACCAATTGAATGACTCGAGGAATGCTTAGGTTGTATTCCTTGATGGAGCCATGTTTTTGAGACTAGACAATCAATATGTTGATTGAATTGCCTTAGAAGCTAGGTTGTAAGAACATGCCTTCATGGAATTCGAACTCGATAACCATGTCCCTAGTTTAGTCATGAAACCAAAGCATTATGAAACTAAGTGTCTATAAGAGTGAATTTTTACTTTTTTGTTGTCTCAATTTTATGAGGCCTTTGATATATTAAAAGTGGGAATTGTATTGATTGTGCTTGGGTTTGCTTGAGGACAAGCAAAGGTCCAACTGTGGGGGAGTTAGATAACTAGCAAATTATACATTATTTTACCTCATATTCTTGATGATTTTACTTTTTAAATTGAATTTAATGTGTTTGTTCTAGTGTTTTTACCCATTTCTAAGCAATCAATTGAATTCCGAAGCTAGGAGGAACTATTTCAAGGTTTGATCTCGAAAGACGGAGAAAATGGACCAAAACGGAGCAAAAAATCAAGTTCCAGGGTTGCCCTATGGTTTGGATCATGGCCTATGAGCCATAAATACTGAAAAAAGGAGAAACAACAGCTTCTTACGGTCTCCGTGAAGGGCTGTGGGAGCTTACTGTCAATTTTGGAAAATCTGACTAGTTTGGACCTTTTTGGGTATTATAAGCATAACTGAAGCTATAAAACTCTAATTGGGGAGATTCAGGTACTGTTGAAAATATAAGAGAATGATCTACAACTTTATAGAAGACTACAAAGTCTAATTTGTTCATCTAAATATCTAAAATTGGCACAAAAATCAGATGTTTGATTCTGGCCGTGGGAGAAATCAAGAAATAGGGAGCAGAGAAGCAGTAGCTTCTCACGATCCCCATCACAGGCCATGATAGGGCTGTGAGAGCTTACTGCCTCATAAACTCAAGCGAACAAATGAGCTAAACGCTATCATGGGCATGGGAACGGGCCATGTGAGCTGCCCGTGACAGCCATCTGCACCTATAAAACACATGAATTTTGCATAAATAAATGTAGTATTTTGGGTTTTTAGATTTAAGGTTCACCCCAAAAGCTAGAGAGCTACCAAGAACCAAGAATTTACAAATCAAGGAATGAATTATAGGTGGAGAAAAACAATTGGAGGCAGGATTAAGCAAGATTATCATTGATATTCAAGGATTAGGCTAGAGTTCATCATGAGTTCTTTAATTTATTTCCTTTCCCTATTAATTTCATGTTCTTTTCTTATTATTGTGAACTAAACTCATCTAAACTACCTAGATTATATGAGTATTTGATGTCTGTATGGATTGATTGACTCTTCTCCTTAATGAATTTTTAGGGTTTTATTCAAGTATTGGTTTTGATTAATATTGCTGCACTTTTCATCTTCAATGCATGCTTGTTGATGATTATTATTGCCTATTCTTTGCTAGAGATAGAAAGTTCGGTTTTGAACACTCAAAATCAATTGGGTTTGCTATGCTTGCTAGAGATAGAAGTATGGAGTCCTAGGATAATGCTTAATTTCACTTATTCTTCATGATGTTTCTAATTGAATAGGATTGAGAAGGGATTTCGTTCCTATTACTTAGAAATTAGGGATTTAATTATTTGAGAAAGATTTAAGCTTACTCTTTGTGTGAAAATCCACTTGTTAATTACCTTGAGTTTTCATGGAGTTGTTGGTTATCTATGCAATATATTCAAATACAAATCGAAGTCTAGGTGGATGCTCTATTTCTTGCTTGTTTCATCCTTAATATTGCATGTTCTTGCATTTATATTTTTAGGAACTAGGTGGTAATTAGGATTTAATTTTTAGTTATTAAACAAACGTTAATTGTGAACTAGACAATGGTTTAAGTTTTAGCCGGTACTTGCGTCAATGTCCCTGTGGATCGACCTCGTTACTGCTATACTACTCAAACGATAGGTGCACTTGTTTAGAGCTAGGGTAGAATTAGTTGTTGAGCAATTATAAATTTTAAAACCCCTAGTGCCACTTTTAGCGCATCAACCACGAAGTTTTTACCTTCGCATCAAAAGGTTTATGATGGAATCAATTAAGTTGGGCTCCTTAATGTGATTAAAAGAGAGAGTAATAAAAGTGCATGTGCTTAAAGTAATAATTTTGCATGATATGTGTGTTATGTTTAAAAAAGATTGAGTTAATTATTAAAAGGATGAACATCATGACTAACCTAAATTTTAGTTTTGTTGCATGAAAAGAAGTTTAGCTCATACATTTAGCTTAAATTTTGATGATTATTTATACTATAAAATTAATAGAATTGTTGAAATCTAGTTTTAAGTTCAATGTTTAGGTAACTTGTGAAAATTTTAATTTTAAACTAATTAAGTAATTTGAATGAGAAAGATTGCAACTAGGTTTTTCAGAAGTTAGATTTAAGAAAGTTTGATTTTTCAAAATCATATGTCATTATTCTATTTTTGCTTAAGGATATGCAAATGCTTAAGTGTGGGGGAGGGGTTTTGGATGAAATTTTACTTATTTTTCTTTTACATTTAAGTATATTTTTGCACATAAAATTGAATTTAATGAGTTTGCTAAGTGTATTCTAGATAAATTCAAGAAATAAAGTACAAAATGGAGTTATTCAATCAAAAGACGGAGTTCCTGAACGTGTGAAAAAATTGGGAGAAGAAAATTTGAGAAAATTTTAAATGCACGGGCCATGCATACCAACCTTCTAGGCCGTACCGATCTCTGTACAAAAACAACCTTAGAGTTCAAGACATTTGATGACCGCACGGGCTGTGCGAACATCAACATGAGTCGTGCTTCTAGCCATGCCAATTATTGGAAGAATAGCTTCAAAAGAATCAATTCATAGTTGAATGCATGGGGCAGAATTCTGTCCCATGCATTCAAATTGGATTCTGATGCGTGACAGAATTCCACCCCATGCATTCAACTAAGAGTAGAAAAATACAATCTCCTTGGAGAAATTCAGCTTCAATATTTAAAAAGAACCAAAGTGATAAAAAAAAAAAACTAAAGAAAACAATGAAAAACAATAAAGAAAAAATCCTAAACTAATTCTCACAAGTTAATGATGAGGATGGTATATCTTCGTGTCTCTAATAAACTTGCTTAAATAGAGAAACAAGGCTTCTTGATGCTGGAAATCTTAGTACGAATCCAATTTGAATTCTGATTCAGAAGTTGGTTTGATGTTGGAAATCTCACGGAAAACAAATTGGGTCAGTAATTGGTCAGTAATTAATTAATTTAATTTTTACCCCAACTTGGGTCAGTAAATATAATTTTGGGGTCAGTAAATCTGAAATTTATTGTAGTGGATAGCCCGTATACTTGCAATCACTATTTGTTAGTATATTTTGATGCAAACAACATGCATGCACTATCATAAGTTAAAACTCACTAGAAAACAATAGAAGTCATTTACTTTCGGTTTAAATGTAACTTCAATAAAAAGAAATAAATAAATGAAGTGGCATATAATTAAGCAAATTTTTATATATTTCTAAAAAAAAAAAATTTGTCAAATATAAGAAATAGCTTTCTTTTACAATTTACACCTTCAAAATTTTTGAATTTAAAATATAGATCATGGGGACTCTTAACATTAGTTAAACCCTTTATTAACAGAATTAAAGGGTTAGTGTTAATGGAGGCGAGATAGATAAAAGAACACCAATTTGGTCTCTTTATAATGCACCTTTCCAGTTTGTCAATGTGACTTGTGAAGCCACAATTAGACATCGACAGACACCATAAATATTCAACCCACTTCAATGTCCAAATACACAGTACAATAGCTATCCATTAAAAGAAAAGTAATCTAAAGGTAACTTATAAACTTCAAAAAATGCATAGCCTTAAATTGATGAAATAGGATGCGCATTAGCTAACATCTCAATTCTTCAACAATATAAATTTCATGGTCCTACTCATCATGCATTTGCTAATAGGTATCTCTTTTTTCAAGTAGAAACTCAATGTTTTCTACATACAAGAAGCTACAGTTTTGTATACATCAATTGATGGGGGGAAGAGTGATGAGAAGTTAGTAATAGATATATGACAATCCGAAGAAATTGATAATAAGGCCTAGCCAGTGCAAAAGAAGTTATCTTAAGGACAAAATGTATAGAAAGAACCAACAAATAAATTAAACAGGTTAAATAAATTGTTAAATAAAAATGCACTATAAGTTCTGAGCTACTCCAACCTCGACAACCAAAATCTCACCTCTGGGTAACTGCCCATCCTTTCCAAGAACTTTAGCATCGTGAATTGGGGCTTCCATTGGAACATTACTGATTGATTGTCAAAATATGCATGCTAAAGGCTTAATAATTTCTCTGCTATAAATTGACCTACTAAGCTTGGATCTTCCCTCGAACAAGTTCATAGCTGCCCCACCCATCAGAAGAATTATGATCGCTTTACAGTTATTCTTGCTTCAGGACTCCGAAGCAGAATAGTTCTCAGTATTTGTGCTAGTACCTTTAGAAAAAAGCAAACTAATAAATCAACTTAAAATTTTTCAATTAAAATCATATTTAACCTAAAAGTGAAAGGAAAACAACAGTTCATTTGTAGGCACATTGAGCTCCACGCTAAACAGAAGAGAGTTGCAGGTAAACAAGGTGGTCACATCTAAAAGCCCAAAGAAGACGTACTTGAAGGAAAACATAACATGAAATTTAAGAGATTGTTTGCAGACCAGTCACAAAGAAATTATATCATGCAAAATAAAACAAAAATGCTAATGGTATTGCCATAGGACATGGTGAAAACAATGAAATAAAGAAACATGTCACTGTCATTATTGTCTTAATCAAGGAAACAAATTAAATCATCAAGGCTCATTCTGGATGCAATGCGAATAATTTGTTCCGACAATCAGCTCAAGCTGCAGAGATGAACACATCCCATATAACAAGTAATAATATTCAAAGTTCTATATCCTATAATGCTAGTACCAACTTGTAACTAGCAAAAGGAAAAAAGCGTGAGCAGAAAGATCAATAAAAAACATGTCACCTAAAAACCCATTTTCATTGCATAATAACATAAATTAAAGTGGCTTACTTAATTAACCTCAAAATGGAGCCTCAAGTGATTTATCCCAGACTTCTGCACTCCCATTAGAGGTATCTTCAATGTCTTTCTCCATTGAAAGTCTAATGTACTCCGCATGTGCAAATTGATCCCATTCTGTCAGTGTTGGATTCTCATATTCTTGTTTGTTACAGGGTTACCATGACCATCATCATCACTATCCAAAAACTAAACAATTAAAACAATTCCTTAAATTAAAAACTGAGCAAGCTGTTGCATATTCCTGGAAAATAAGAAATGGATTACAAGTTGCAAAGGCCATAAACTTATTAAGATTGACAAGGATGTTGAAAACACTTCATAAAAGTCTACAACCTTTTTAGATCAGGTAGAATGATGAAGTTCTCATTTCACAAGCAAGGAAACTTGAAAGGGCAAAACCATAACCCCTTGGAGTATTTTAGAGCAAATATGGAGAAATTGTCTCATATATCTAACTATGTGCAGTACAAAATCTTCTTGGAGTAAAAGAACTAAGGCATGAAGTTTATTCGATCCTAGAGTTGAGAGCTGGTAACTAACAATTTATAACCCATGTTAGAGCCCCCAAGAAACCTAATTTGTATATAAGCATTCTAGAAAAAAAAAGTAAACCATCCTTCCATAATTAAGTCTTTCCACCATTAGGCTTCCATATTTTCTTACTTTATCATCTTAGTTGGAAGTTTTGGGCTTTTTATTTCAACTGGTGGGGTATCTCTATCATTGTCTCGCAGAATATTAGTGATTTATTTTTGCTTTGGATCTTTTGCCCATGGAAAATTCCAAAAGAAATTTTGGAAAACACTCTTCTTCTCTATTTTCTGGAGCATCTAGTTGATGCGCAATGATATTGTCTTCAATGGTACAACTACAATATTTGACATTCAAATCTAGCTTATTTTTTTCAGTTGTTGGCTTTGGGTATCCTCTTTTGCTTCGCATTTTCCTTATAGTGCGAGTGCTTTACAAATCTCGTCTGTTGAGATTCATCACTGGAGGAACATTGGTCGTCTTCGTTCCTAATCATTGCCCTCTTACACTTTTTCTGTGAGTTTTTGTTTTGCTAATTTGGTTTCACTTTCTTTTCAACTTTACTTTTTTTTTTTTAAATTTTAGGAAAGGTGTTTTTCATGATCATAACCTTTTGATTATGGTGGTTTTTCCCCTTTAATTAATAAAAAAAATTAATTATTATAAAAAAAAAACACTTCATTTTCATCTAAATAAATGCACTTGAACCTGAGACAAAATTTAATGAAAAAAAATCAAGTAATTAAGGCAAAGCTCTCCACTATTATCTGTAAAGAGATGTGTTCATGCATGACTTATGTAATAACTTCCACAATATATGATACGTCATGACAACTACACATAATGAAACCTTTATTGGAAACATAGTGGACACTCACTAAAATAATATAAAATAACTAAAGAAAAGGAAATACAAATGTAATTAAAATATTTTGGCATTGTACAAGCCAAAAATAGATGGATAAAATTTAAAACAAATTTTTATGTTAAAAACATTGGTAAAGAGTTATTTTCTATTCCTCTTATTTTCTATTTTAGGATATTAGATTTCCTAGTTTCTCTCTTCTTCATAAAACATATAACAATATTTTTTTTTTCAAATTTAACTTTTAATATTCTCTCTTAAACTTGAACCTTTTATAACTCTGAATTGCATCCTTAATGAAAACTATCAAACTTGAGTGGTTTTGTGAAAATATTTGTCATTTGTTCTGACATACTCCACTTCAATTCCATTATTAGTAATGCATTCTCTAATAAAATGATACCTTGTATCAATATTTTAGCTTCGTTCATGAAAGACGGGGTTCTTTGCTAAAGCTTAAGCAGATTTGCTATCAATCTTATTCTTGGTTGGTTCACCTTATTCTAAATGAAGCTCCTTTAATAATCTCTGCAACCAAATGACATGGCATTCATAAGGTGTAGCTGCTACATACTTAGATTCACATAAAGAAAATGTAATAATTGGTTGTTGCTTTGACCACTAGGAAATTGCATTATTTTCTAATAAGAACACAAAATTAGTAGTGCTCTTCCTACCATTAATATCTCTAGAAAAATTGCTATCACAGTAGCTCATTAACTTGAAATTATCAAAGGAAGAGTATATGATTCCATAATCAAGTGTACCTTTTAGATATCGTAAAATCCTCTTAGCTGGTTTCATATGGGATGTTGTGGGTTTCTCCATAAACCGACTCACCAATCCTACATCAAACAGGATATCAAGTCTCGTACAAGTCAAATATCTTAAACTTCCAACAAGACTTTTGATTAAAGTAGGATTCACATTTTCTTCATCTTTTTCCACTTTAGACAATTTTGTTCCACATTCCATGGGGTTGCTGATAGGCTTGCACTGTGACACATTGAACTTTTTAAGTATCTCTTTTGTATATGTTTCTTGAGAAATAAAGATTCTATCTTACATTTGATTTACTTCCATTCCTAGATAATAGGACATAAGTCTCATGTAACTCATCTCGAATTCTTGCACCATCACCTTTTTGAATTCGTTAAAGATTCTTGAATTATTTCCTGTAAAATTGAGATCATCTACATAAATTTAAATAAATAGAAAATCTCATTTTTCTTTCTTTATATAGAGGGCATATTCATTTAGGCATCTTTGAAACCTATTCTTTTGATCTGGCTATTGTTAAGCAGTTACTACAAGTGCACAGTTCATTTCATAAGTAATATAGTAGTGAAGTAGAGTGTCGATCCCATGAGGAAGGGGTATAAAGTACCAATTGATTTGATTCTACTATTATTTAGATTAATAAAACTGAAAGATTCTTTAAAACTAAAAATAAATTACAAATAAATTATAAAATAAACTTCATTGATATTGAAAATCTAGGATTTAGGGTTCATCAATTATCTATCTAAGTTCATTGCATAGTTCTCATGATTCGTTAACTTACGATGAAATTCAAGATCAACTTTCCTAAAGTTAGTGTAGCTTTCTCTCAAAGTGAATTACTAACATCCACTTTACTCCTAATTCTACTCTTGAATATTAAGATAAATAAATAAATTGAATTCCTTAAGCCTTATGAAATTAGTGGTTAACATCTCATAAGAGTATCCTTATCTCTAAGTAACACATTCCCTATGTCAATTGATTCAAAATTTCGAAATCAACTCGTAGCTCTCACTTGTAAATTCAATTTCTTAAATCAAGAATTTAGTGATCAAGTAAATCTAGCATTAAGTCTTGAACCAATTGTGTAATTTCATTGTAAAAATAACAAATCAATCAAGTAACAATAAATATAGATTAGATAAATCAACTACATCTCAAATCCTAGATTAGAAACTTAGTTACTCATGATAATGAAAATAAAAAAAGTAAATAGATCTAGAAACAATCATGATAAAATAAAAACTAAACTAAAGAAGAGGAAATCAAACTCTAAATATTTGATTGAAAACTTTAGTTATTGATTGAATTCCAAAAGCAAAGAATGAAATAAAGTTAAAATCTCCTCAAAAGGATACTTTCATTGTGTTCCTCCCATCCTCTCTCCAGTTCCTCTCCAAAATAAGTTTTTCTAAACCTTATATATATTTTCCTAAAATCCTAGGGTTAATTTTCTTATTTTTAGTTGGAAAAATGGACTTTTGTAACTTAAAAACTTGTAACAAGTCGAAAGGAAATGTTGCTGGGTGTTGTCATTTACTGCTGGAAGCTAGAAATTTACGAAGAAGCGCTGTTATTTGTGGAGAGGCTACCTGCACTTTACTTCTTGGCTTTGTGATTTACGGAGAGGCTCCATAATTTTAGCTTGTTCAATATACTTTCTAATACGAGCCTCCGTGACTCCATGCTAGATGCAATGATCAAATATGACTCTCCACTCATTGAAATGCCTTCCAAACTTGCTTTTCTTATACCAATTCACTTCGACCTTCGTCGTTGACTCGATTTAAATCTCTAATTATCTGAAAACATAGCAAATACCTTTCTCATGGAATGAAAATAATAAAAAAAAACCTTAAACTTGACTAAATGCATACAAAGCAAACTAGAACTAATGAACAAATGCATGATTAACTATCATAAATGCATGAATTACAACTATCAACAAATTCCCCTATAAAGCCATACTCAACCAAATAACTTAGATAGCTTAACTTAAAACATTTTAATCTAAAAGAGAGTGTGTGTCTCATAAGATTAATGTTTCAATAAGAGTATAACTTAATAATCAATCAATCAACACAAATATGTCCAAGATCATCACAAATTTACTACACATTTGGTTACCTTATCATAAAATTATCATATTATTTGTGCCTAAAATAAAGTTTTGGGCTTTTGGAAATAAATTAATTAAATTAAAGATAGATTGGCCAAAGTAATTTATTTGTTAAGCTTGATGGCCCAAATAATTATTAGGCCCAAATGATAAGTCAGCATTGGAGAGTTCTAGATACTGTGTCTTAGCGACAAAGTCATGTAACGCTCACAACTGAATATTTATTTTTGCCTTAGATGACTGCTGGTGTTCCGTCTTTTAACTAGGGAAGGAGTATAAATTGCATTGGCAAATACAGATGATGAAGGAATCCAACATCAACAAAATAAAAAACAACTTGTTAATCAACAACTTATCATCAAAAAATTAAGCAATCAACTCAAGCTAATTTTCAATTCATAACTTTAAATTTTAGCACTTTCTCAAGCAATATTTTCCTTTAATTGTTCAACAATTTTCAATCTTTCCTCAATGTTTTTCAATTTGATGTAATTGCCAACTTTCAACAAATCAATACAAATATGCTTGCGTTTTTAAATTCAAAATTTCATCTTCAATTTACAATTAAATTTTAGTGAAATCCAAAAAAATTATGGTAAAAGCATTTGGGAATCTGCATTCATTTGAAAAAAAAAGTTAGGTTTTTACATTTAAAGAAATTATCTTTTGGCACACCCATAAGTCTGAAAATTTACACGCAATAATCATTTTGGCATGCTCGGTGGAACATCGTTTCACCGTGACTAAATTACATAATGGAAAAGAAACAAATGATGTTGGAACGTCACCTAATAAAATGCCAGAGGAATTAGGTGATGAACATTCTGAAGAAGCTTTGAATCCTCATAGTCGAAGCAGATACAAATCTCCCATCGACATGACAAGGGATAGTAGCTTGAAAATCATTGAAGATGCTGGTGAGAACATTAGTTCTCAAAACTTTAACAAGTTCATAGCACTGCAAGAGGCAATTCCTCAGGTAGTGAGTTGAATAAAACAAGCCAATAGTATTATGTCTGATACTTTTGGTAATTTTAAAAAAAAATATGATTGATCTGAT
>CAOJBK016187716.1:0-14683 GCA_948294925.1 Codiaeum variegatum | reverse complement strand
TAAACAAATTTGAGATGGAGTTAATACATGAAAAATTATTTTCAATGATGATTGAGAAGTAAATGCTCAAGAGATAAAGAGAATTTAGAAGAATAAATTCATCTCTTGAATTTTTCAAAATTAAAGAACTTCTTCTAAAAGTATCAAACACATGAACCAAGATTCATTAATGAGAAATGAAGCATATTTGTAGAGGTTGAAAATGAAGGTGATTTTGGGGGAAAATTTTCAAATTTCAAAAATAAAATATCTTTTAAAAAATATTTTGTTTCACAGCAGCTCTTTTTCTTAGAGTAACGTGTTTCTCTGCTTCTAATGTGATGTCAGACAGACAGAATACTGAAAGGACAGATTGTGTCTAATGAACAGTTTCAGAATAGGAAAATAAATCTTAAATTCTCCTGAAAATTTACCGTCTGAACCAAAACATAGAAGAATATTTTGAAACATTGTTTTATGCTATTATATACATGAAGACACATTCGTTTTTGCTTCTAAAAGTTTATTTTTATCCCAAGGAATTTTTATGATATGTATTTGGTCACGTGAAAAATAATAAGCATGCTAAAGTTTGATCAATTTAACAATTAGACTAAATAAAAATTTTTAAAATCTAAGCTACCTAGAATAGAACAAGTCTTCACTTCAGAACCTTCTCAAAATAGCATTAGACGCACTGGCTTCTGGACAGCATTAGGTGGCACTGCATCTAATGAGCATCTACAACACTTCAGAACATACAACAAATCCAAAGTAAAGTAGTTTTCTTATCATTAAAATAAGATTGCTAAATCAATCAGTCTAATAGGGAAGCTATCAAAGGCAGT
Source organism: Codiaeum variegatum (assembly GCA_948294925.1). Classification (NCBI taxonomy): domain Eukaryota; kingdom Viridiplantae; phylum Streptophyta; class Magnoliopsida; order Malpighiales; family Euphorbiaceae; genus Codiaeum; species Codiaeum variegatum. Next base: position 13,856 of record CAOJBK016187716.1, on the reverse strand, counting down.
GTCATTATTGAACAATTAGCTGCGGCCTTGATAGATGATCAATAGGAAGAGCCTAAATTTCTTAATGAAGACCTTCTAGTCATTTAGAATGAAACCTAAAATCACTTCTTTAATGGCACAGCCAACAACAAAGGATATGGCGCTGGATGGTGTTCCTTACACCTACTAGCGAAAGCTTAGTTCTAGTAATCAAATTGGATTTTGAGGTAACAAATAATGAAGCTAAATAAAAAGCTTGTGTCTCTGGGTTAGAATCAGCTATCCAAATTGAAATCAAGAACTTAAAAGTATATGGGGATTCCAACCTAATAGTCTCTCAGGAATTGGGAAAATGGCAGAGAAGAGCGTTTGATTCCTTACCATAAGCGACTCAAAGTGTTGGCTGCCAGCTTTGATGCTCTATCCTTTCATTACTTGCCACAGACACAAATCATGTTTGTTGATGCACTACAAACCCTCACCTCAATGATAGAAATACGCGATGGATTCCTTATCCATCCTATTTCCATAAACGTCAAACATGAACCTAGTTGTCGATTTCATTGCCTGATCATTCAAGAGGTTGAATAAAAACCTTGGTACTAGGATATCTATAATTACCTCGCAAAGGGTCTCTATCTAGAAGGAACCTCCAAATTAGAAATGAGAACTTTAAGTCAATTGGCCAGTAGCTACATCCTAAGGGGAGATATCCTTTACAAGAAAACTTGGAATGACATTAACCTAAGGTGTGTTTCCAAAAAGGAGACCAACAAAATCATGGAACATATCCATATAAGGGAGGGGGGTAAGCACCCACATGAATGGACGGGCGCTATCATATAAGATCATGAACCAAAGGTACTACTAGCTCATAATGAACAGAGATTGTGCGTAATTTGTTTAGAAATGCCATAAGTGTAAGATTTATGACAAGCTTCAAAAGCTTACTCCCTCACCTATCAATCTAATCACAACTCATCGGCCCTTCTTCATGTAAGGTATTGACATCATTGGCAAGATTATGCCAAAATCCTCCGTTGCTCATGAGTATATTCTAATGGTAATTGATTACTTCACCAAATGGGTAGAAGCTTCTCCCTATCAAATTCTTGTCTCTTTGTTTCAAAAAGGGTGGCACAATTCATCAAAATAAACATCATTGCAAGGTATGATACCCCATTTGAAGTCATCACAGATGACTCTCACTTCTAGAAAGAAGTAGCCACCCTCTTATGAAAGGAAAAGATACAACACCATAAGTCTTCACCTTATAGACCTCAAACTAATGAGGCAATTGAAGCTGCTAAGAAAGAACTAAAGAACATCCTTTAAAAGATGATCTATAATCACAGAGGTTGGCATCTACACTTGCCAAACACCCTTATTGGGTACAAAAACTCATACAAATTAGCTACTAATGCAACACCTAACTCATTATTATATGGAATGGAAGCAATCCTACCAATAGAATTGGAAATCTAATCAGCTAAGGTCCTCTAAGAAGCTCATATCACTGATTTGATTAGCAACAGGCCTCTTATAGCCAACTCAACCTAATCGATGAGAAAAGGTTCTAAGCCCTTCATTAGACTCAAAATTATCAGTTGAGGTTAGCAAGGCATTTCAATAAGAGGGTCAAGGATCACGAGCTCTAAGAAGGTGACCTTATCTTAAAGGAAATAAAAATTTAAAAAAAAAACCCCACATAAGACCTTAGAGGAAACTTCAGACCTCCTTGGAGTGGGACCTTCATCATCAAGAAGATTATATCAGATGGAGGTGTCATCCCAATAGACATTGATGGGAATGAATTCAATCATCCTAGTAACCTCGACCAGCTCAAGAAGTACCACATCTAGTGTTCTTATTGCATTAACATGCATCTGGCATCACATTACTATAACAAGAACTACGTGGACCTGATTCTCCAAAAATTATTATGTTCTTCATTGTTAAAATCTATTGTAAGGAGATATGTAGGCAACCCTCATGAATGCGGTCTAAAGCATTTAATAAACTTCAATGTTTTCATATTCATTCGTGCTCTTTAATATTGCATGCAAAAGTAAAATTAAACAAAGGGACAAATCACAAAAAGAATGAAACCCATTAAGTTGAAAACCTGTAAGGGCAACTTAGGAAAAATTTAGGATACAGCTTGCTAGACTAAAAATAAAAAAGGTAGTCTAGGCAACAATCAAGGCAACTCACTAGATTGAAAACCCGAAAAGGCAGTCTAGGCAAAAGTCAGAGCTTAATAAAAATAAAATGCATTTTATTAAGGTTTTATCTTTTGGAACATCCAAGAAAAAATATTCAAGATATAGTCAAAATGAAAACAAACAAAAGCCTAATCTAACTCAGATTCACTCCTCAATCTCTGTCAAAAAAGCATAATGCTTCACCTTTTTCTTTTGCTAACATATCTCAATCCATCAGTCTAAATACTCTAGAAGCTTGCCATAGTCATCACTTGGGACCAATATCCTAAAGTCATGAATCCAAGCTCTAAGTACTGCTTTAGCTACACTGGCATTCACAACAATAGCCTCAAAAAGAACACCATCTGAGGGCACAATCTGATCTTATCCCATCTGATGAAGAACTCAGGTAGCCTGATGCCATGTCAGTTCCTTCAAGCCAACATATATAGATGCTTAAATCCCCAGCTCCTTACCATGAAATGTTTGATCGTATACTAGTTAGGTCTCCAAAGCAAGTTTGAAGGACTCAACTCCATCAACTAGCTAGTCAAATCCTTCTTTGTGCTAAAGTGGATGACAATCTTCCTATTTTGATACCATGATGCGAAATAATCTCTTGTCTTAGGACCAAGAATGATCTTGAGATGGTCTCTCAGCCAACTATGAAAAGGAAAAACATAGAATGGTCTTATGAACATTAAAACAGAAACAACACTGGAAAATTCAGATACTTGAAATAAAATAGGACTTATGGTCCAAGACTCTTTCAAGCTACAATGACGATTAAGGCTCAACAACGTCTCAACCAAAATCATACTAATAATTGACTTCCTTTCACCCATCTAGGTTATCAACTCAGTCACTCTCTCATCACCCCAATTAGCTAGGCCCACAAAAATATACCTAGCTGTTAGCCCAAAAACATACGCATTCAGCTTCCTAGTCATCCAAACCAGATCCTCTGGATTTTTATCCTCATAAAACATTGCAAACAGGTCCACCAAATCTTCCTTCACTATACCAGAGGTCTCATCTATACTCAAATCCAAGAGATTCTTAAAAGAGTTAAAGTACCCTACCTTTTCAATTAGAACAGCTAGGTCAACCTCGGGGTTAGTACCCAGAAAATAGAAAATTCTTCAAAAGTCAGCCACATCTCGTTCATGCCAGTCTCAAGCCTGAAATGTGATCCATTGGATCCCTGAACCTTACACAAGCATTTAGGACTCCTAATCAATTTTGGCACCCCAAAGTGTCTGTGAAGCACTCAAACCATATTTCTCGATGTTGATTTGCTCCACCTGGCTTAGGTTTCTGCACTAGCCATGCATATTATGACTAAAAATGGCTCCATCTGTGGGGTAAAATTGCAGAAAGAAGTAGAGTTTTTTTGTAAAGAAAAGGAAATTTTTTGGTATTTTCTAAGTAAAAGGAAATTTTCATACGCTCATATATATTGGCATGAAAATCGAGGCAGAATAGGATAGAATGCATGTCAAATGAACCAAGCGCATGAAGGAACTCGCATATACGCCGGAGTGCTCACGCACACGCTAAACTTCTGGCATATACGTTGAGCCTTTGGTGTATGTGTAGGGTTCCTGGTGAGTGCTCTGACTTACACGTCGCTCCGGTCCTCCTTGATGTTCGGTCCTAATTTATCTGATTCCCATTTTCATGGATTTTCATCTAAAAAATATTTCTAAAATTTAAATTATTTCCAAAAGTTATTTCATAAACAAAAATTGCAATCAAAAAGTAAATTTTTTTTAGAAAAATTCATAAAATCAGAATTCAAGGACACAAGTTTTCAGAAAAGACCCCCGATGGGGCTATGCTAAAGTCAAATATACATAAATTAAGCATCGTCATATGCATCCTTAGCTACATCATCCTGATCACGGGCTCTGTTGTCGCCTGTATGCCTCCTGACCATGTGTGGCTCTCTTCTGCTCTCGACAATGCTCAAAGCCCTCAGAGTGGTACTCAAGGAAAATTGGGTCCGACAATGAGAGTTGTACTAATGAGTATAAGCCTCACCAGAAACCTAAAACAAAGAAACAATTGTCAAAGTGCTATGAAAGACATAATCATAAAAATGAGAGACTGATACTAACCATCGGCAGGAGTCAAAGTCAAGCGCTCTGAAGCTAGGCATAAATTGTTGACCATTAAAATGGCACATCATTGCACCATCTACCCCGACATAAGGAATATACTCAAACAATTGGGGGACCTAGTGAAAACTTGAGCTACCTAGAATTGAAGCACTCCCTCCAGAATAACTAGAACTGAAGACAGGCATGCTATGAACAAGAGCATGAACTATCTGGTTGCGAGGCCGACACCTCGAAACATCAGTTGCTGATATTATATGAACCTGACCTTGAACTACAAAAAGTAGAGGCCGACCTTCATCAGAGAGAGGCAATGAAGTCCGCATAAGAGCCCTCCATAATGAAATCCTGTCAAGGCTGCCTGGGCCTCCAGTGTATATCATAGACAAAATCCATTAGGTCCCTCATTAGAGTAAGAGGATTGGTAGGTACCACTAGCCTCAAGGTTGTTTAGGATACGACTCGCTCTCCAAGATAAAACTCATGAATATTAGTAGACTCGAGGAGGATCCGCCACTTAGTAGCAGAAATGCCTAAAGTAGTGGGCAGAATATTGTCCACCAGGCCCATTATATTGGAAAGGGGCTCAAGTTACCTAAAACAGATCAACACTCATAAAAAAACTAATGGAATGCAAAAGGGTAATGTTATTCAAAACATACCTCAGTAATGGTAGTAAAAATCTCTGTGAGCTGAGAGAAAGAAAAGCTAGCATAAGGTATATGCCACGACTCTTGGCATTGAAGGAGTTATGGTGCAATCATATACACAATCTTCTCATATGAGAGGACAAGTTTTAGGTTTCATAACCAATTCACATAATTAGGCCCCACTAGCTTATTTTCACTCAAAATGCTCATAATTAGGTAGGGCTTACTCATATTATAAGAATTACTGTAAAAAATAATAAGATTGTATTAGTACAAGTTATAATGTAATCACCATATTGAAGTTTTGAACTCATGTGTGGGCATGTGTAAGAGAATTTGTGTGTGGGTGACTCGCTTTTACTTAATTATTAAGTAAAAAATAATGATAATAAAAAAAAAGAAATAGAAAGGGATTAGAGAGATTGAGAATAACAAATACGGTAAAAGGCGAGAGTGTCGTGAATAGAAGGAGAGAACTATCACGTCTCCAGCCACCGTTCTCGAGCCCAACCACCACTTAGGAAAGCTTATACACCGGTGAACTCAAAGGACCTAGGAGGGGTTGATTGTGATGATTGATTGAGTTTGTAGCTAATCATTGTTCAGATTGGGAGACCCAGGAGGGGTCATTTGTAATCACATTTGTTATGAATTGAGTTTATAAAAGTGTTCTATATGTTTGTCACAAAAGGTTTAGTTCTAAAAAATGAGGAGACTTTGTCAAAATTTTGACAGAATCTTAAAAGTCTATTAGGATTTTTGATACAGAATAATTTTATATATGATATGAATTAGCTTACTTGTGTTTGATATGGATATTATGGTTATATGTAATAGTCTTAATTATTTTAAGAAGTTTTAATTGGAAATTAAACAAATTCATATTCTAAAAGGAAAGTCTCTATTTTAGAGGTAGTGATGATATTTGAGAATTAGAGAATTTGATTAGAGTGGATAGCATAGCTCGAGGCCATGTGAATTTACTAGCTCTGTCTTATTTTAAATTATTACTAAATCAATTCCATTCAATTTTTGTTTATACTGAACCCAAGTTTCTTTTTTGAAATGTTAAATTTGTTTGTTTATCCTATCGATTATTGTTGACCAATACCACTTGGGTCTGACTATAATTTTTTTATTGTCTTACTGAGCTATTTACTTAGCCTTGACCGTATATGTGACAGAACACCCTTACTGATGAGGGGATCATCAGACCTTACTAATAGAGGTTATATTATTAGACCGTGTACATTGGTGACTAAACTAATATAGTCAGATATATCAGTGTCTTATCTAGAGAGGACTATTACTCTAGGCGTTTATCTAATGAGGTATCCATATTCGAGGTGACATGATTCCCTCGTCTGTTTTACGTCACTTTTGTGATCATTCTATTACGGCACTATGTGGGTGGCGTTTATATCTCACTCGTAGTGACGTTATGTTCATATGAGATCTGACTCTATTTCTAGCCTTCATGGAATATTTACAACCATATATTTATTATCACATGATATTAATATCTTTCTGTTTGTATAATTTACTTGGTGCCATTCCTTCTAACACAACCCTATAGTTATTTTATGATAATATCATTAAATTATTTTGAAAGCCATTGATAATGAACCGTGTTATTTCTTTATTTATGTATACTCACTGAGGTAATCGATCTTATTTTATTCCCTTTCTATAACATTTCATGTAATGGATGTGAGTGGTGTGGGTCCATTAATGCTCTAGAGGCTCTGGAGAATTATTGAAGTCCGACAGGTTATTGTAATAAGAAAAAAAAAATTATAATTAGTGGTCCTTGAATGAAGTGTATTAGTTGTATATTGTTTTATTAATATATTTAGTGTTTTATAGTATAATATTGGGTTCTATGGGTTTTCGATGTCCTTAAAGCTACCCATACCCTAGGACCATCGAGCTCTCGGAAATGGGGCATGACAATCATCATCATCATCATCATCATCATCATAATAATAATAATAATAATAATAATAATAATAATAATAATAATAATAATAATAATAATAATAATAATAATAATAGAGAACTGAGAGAGTTGAACAAGTGACAAAAATTCAACAAATTTTTTTTCAATAAAAAATAGTAACAGTATAAAATAAATACAAAATTGATACAAGCTATCAATATCCATCATTATATATTTTGATTGGAGAATTCAAGTTATTATCCAAAACATCATTAATTTTAATCAACTCCATCATAAATTCATTAGAGAAGATGCTGATACGAGTTTAACCAACAAAAGAAGGCTCAAAACCTAAGAAGTCTTAAGAGAGGAATCAGGCAGACCCTTTTTGGACTAGGCTCAGGCTCAGTACTATCATAAATGGGCTTTGTGTGCCAAATCCCCACTATATACTGGAGCCCACAAGGATAATTCCTATGAATATTTCTAGGGGCACGTGTATCATTCCCAATATGGGACGACTTCATGTACAACTTAAATAATTACACCTAGGCCTTTAAAGTTATGACAAGTTTCCTCCTTGGGAACCATACACACACTATAAATACTTCACTTTGGCATAGAATTCAAGGTATGTCCAACTTATCCCGAAAATCCTAATCCACTCATGAAGGGCTTAAACCTAAAAATCCATTACTAACTTGAGTGTCAGAGGGTCCTTGCCAGGCTCAAGGCCTGACCCTCTTACCTCTTTGTTATTCATTAGTTAAGGTATTTCAATCAAGTCCCAAATCCATCAATCTTAAGATCAGAAGTTGTTAGGTCTTAGTCCTATCAAAGTGGCATCGTCTGTGGGAATCTGATAAAAAAAAAGATTTTCTTGATCTCAAAAGCCATTCTCTTCTCTCACTGACTTTCCTTTCTTGACTCAAAAAAGCTTGCACCTTTCAAAATAGAAAGTTATGGATGACCCCCAAGATACTATAAACCACAATACTAACCCTTCACCAAGCCACTCTACTGACAATAATAATCATGAAACTCCGGTCATAAACATAAACACTACAACCACCCCTGATCTAGCAGCACCTTTTCAAGCCCTAGTTAACCTCTTCAAAAACACCCAATCAAATCCTATCCTGACCACACCACACCGAGCCTCAACTAGTACAACTCCTAGCTTATCACAAGAAATCCAGAGTGTCATCCTGAGTGCACTAACGCCATTCCTATAGCTCCTACAAAACCAAAGTCCTCCAGGATAGCAGATGAATGAGACAGCACCCGCCAACCCAGCTAGAACAGCCAGAACATGGTTATTCCAAACACCTAAGAGAGGGAGGGAGGATAAGCCACAAGCATCAGCTAGTAGGCTGAGATTGTAAATAGAGGTCGTAGGAGGTAATCATGTGGATCCAATAGATAGAGTAGGAGGAGAACAAGGGAGGCAAGAATAGGATGATCAAAATAATGAGGGAGAAAGAAAATCAACAGAATCTATGAAGTCTAGGCATGAAGAGGAAGAGGCTAGGAAAAGAAGAGGGGATCACTCGAGGAGAGAGCATGATAGGAGAACTCATCATGGGTCACGATCCCGAAGAAAAGAACCTAAGGCTACAAGCTAAAGGCCGAAAGATGTGAAGGAAATGGTGAAGAAGTGTATGGAGGAGCTTAGGGGGAACAGGAATTTAAAGATAGGGATTTAAGGTTGGAGTTGAAATCCCCATTTATCAGAAGGGTAGTAGGTTATCAAATGCCAAGCAAATTTAAAGCTCAGAACATCACCAAATACACTAGGTCTACGGATCCGAGAGCCCACATAATTAACTACAATCATGAAATAGAGCTTCAAACTAGAGACAATGAGGCACTATATAGGGCTTTTAAGGGGTCATTAGACAAGGTGGCCACGAAGTGGTATGATGATTTGAAGGAAGGAAGTATAGAGAACTTTCAACTATTAACCGAGAACTTCATAAAGAGATACGCAGCCAGCATCCCTATAAAGATGCAAATGCAGGCTTTGGAGATTGTTAAATAGGTACAGGATGAATCCTTGAGGGGTTTCCTAGCAAGATTTAATGCGGAGGCATTGAAGGTGACTCACCTGAATCAGGCTAGAGCAATAGAGGCTCTAGAAAAATGTATAACACATGCATACTTCTTTAAAAATTTAACTTGGGAGCTGCCCAACAGTCCAAAAGAAGCTATGTCGATAGCTCAGAAATACATCTAGAAGGATGATGCCTTCCGAGTAAGCCAATTTGCTCAGAAGAAAAAAGGTGAGGGAGAAGACACCCCATCAAAGAAGAAAAAGAAAGGAGAGGCCAGAAGAGCGAGTGGTTCAAAGGGTATGGCTCCACAGAAATAGAAGAGAAGAGATCCAGTCAAGAGAACCTTTGATATGACTAAGCTAACCCCACTAAATTCCAGGTCTGATATCATTTTTGCAGCTTTCCATGACCAGGCCATATGTCAGAGGCCCAAGCCAATCAGGAACGACCATGATAAGAGGGATAAGATGAAATTTTGCAAGTTCCACAACACTCATGGCCATACCATGGACTCCTGCAGACACTTGATGGAAGAAATAGAGTAGTTGATCAAGCAGGGTTATCTGAGGAGATTCATGAGAGATAATCAAAACTCAGAGCCACTAGTGGTCAATAATGGAACTGCAAGGGACATAGCTTGTTTGATGGGGGGGGCTTTAGAAGGAAGAAGCGAGTGTAAAATGCAAGTCCATATCTCAAAGTGGGAAAACTTCTGAGTTTGTGTTTTATAATGGCCAGAGGTAATGGGCTGAAGAAGAAGAGCTAATGCAAAGGAAGATAGACCCAATCGTCATCATAGCCATCATTGCCAATTACAATGTCCAAAGGATCTTGGTGGATAATGGAAGTTTCACTAACCTATTATCCCTCGAGGCCTATCAAAAGATGGCGATTAAAGGTTATGAGTTGAAGGAATTGAAGAATCCAGTCTGAACCTTGGACAAAATGGAGATTACGGCGATGGGATACATCCAGCTACCCTTAGCTCTAAAGAGCGTAACAGTCATGGAGCTCTTCATGGTAGTAAAGATCCCAATGGCTTATAATGTACTAATAGGAAGACTGCTGCTCAGTGATTTAGATATGGACACCAATGTACAAAAAGGAAGGCTGAAAGTCCCTCTATTTGATGGAACAAAATTTTGTGTATACAGCAATACGAAGCAGGAGTCTAAGGCAGATTTCACTCGAAAAAGAAAGAGCTTGATCCATATACAGACTAAAGAAGTGTGTATGGTCCAAGAGGAGGCGAAGATAGAGGACCAAAGAACTCAGCCATTAGAAGAATTGGAGTCATTCCCAGTAAGTGAAGGATCCAAGAAAGGAGCTTGAAGATAAATCAGGGATTAGAAAAAAAGGAGGAGGCTAAAGAATTTCTGATAAGCCATAAGGAAAATTTTTCCTAGGACTCCTTAGAGATGTTGGGGATCAGCCCCGAAGTGGTGATGCACAATCTTAATGTAGATCTGACCTTTAAGCCTATAAAGCAGAAGAAGAGATGCTTCGACACACAAAGGTAGGCAATTATTGATGAGGAAGTAAAGAAGTTGGTGGAAGCAGGGTTCATCCGAGAGGTACAGAGTGGTTGGGGAATGTAGTTCTTATGAAGAAGGCCAACGGGAGCTATAAAATGTGTATTGAATTCACTGACCTAAACAGAGCCTGTCCCAATGACTCTTACCTGATGCCGATGATAGACAAGTTGGTGGATTCCACATCAGGGTATAAGTTCCTCTCATCTCATGATGCTAAATAGGGATACCACCAGATTAGGATGGACCCAAAAGATGAGGAAAAAACCATGTTCATCATCGAAAAAGCCACATATTACTACACCTCCAAGCCTTTTAGCCTCAAAAATGTTGGTGCAACATACTAGATGTTGGTTAATAAAATTTTTAAAGATCAACTGGGAAGAAATCTAGAGGTCTATATTGATGATATAATTGTCAAAAGCAAAATCTTCAGAGAGCACATAGAAAACCTGAGGGAAGTCTTCAAGGTGATGGATCGTTATGGAATGAAATTGAATCTCGAGAAGTGTGCCTTCTTCATCTAAGGTAAAAAATTCCTTAGGTACCAAGTGAGTGAAAAAGGAATTGAGCCCAATCTAGATAGAGTGAAGGCGATCTTGGATATGCCTTCTCCAAGTAATGTGAAGGAGGTGCAAAAGTAAACTGGGAGGCTGGTAATTCTTAACTTGTTCATGTCGAAGGCAGCAGAAAAATATTTGCCATTTTTTAAGAAGCTAAGGAAGAGTGCATCTTTTGAATGGTCAAATGATTGTCAGAAGGCCTTTGAAGAGCTCAATAATTACCCGGGGTCAGAGCAGGTGCTGAGTAGACTACTACCCGAAGAAGAAGTGCTTATATACCTATTTGCTTCCCAATATGCGGTTGGGAATGTGTCAGTAAGGGAGGAGGAAGGGATTCAAAGGCTGATTTACTACTATAGCAAAGTCCTACAAGGACTAGAGTTGAACTACTCACCCATTGAAATTTTGGCTTATGCTTTTTTGTTGTCCTGCAGAAAAATTAAAGTGTACCTCTAAGCACACCAAGGGGTAGTGGTGACCGACAAGCCCCTCCAGGAAACCCTCCACAAGATAAAAACCTCAGGAATGATGTTATGCTAGTCTATAGAGCTTAGGAAATATGCTCTACAATATTGGCCTAGAGTAGAAATTAAAGCCCAAGCATTAGCAGATTTCATCTCTGAATTCTCATTTTCGGAGATAAGAGAATAGGGGTCTGAAGAAAGCAAAGCTAAAGAAAGCTTGTCAACCACCTGGGAGTTGTATATTGATAGAGCTAGTGCTCAAAGAGCCAGTGGGATAAGGATCATCCTCAGAAGTGGCACAGGAGTCCTCCTCAAATATGCCTTAAAGTTAGACCTTCCCACCACAAACAACACAGCCAAGTACGAAGCACTTATACACGAACTCAGGTTATCAAACTTCCTTTGTGTGGAAAATGTATGCATTTGTAGTGACTCACAATTAGTCTTAGGGCATGTTGATGGAGTATTTAAGGAAAAAAAGAAAGAGATGGTGAGATATTTAGCCATCGTTAAAGGGAAAATTCAGAAGATGCAGGAAAAAGGGTACAAGTGGAGTACCAAAAAGTCTCGAGAATCAAAAATTGTTGAGCGGACAATCTGAGTAAGTTTGCAGTAGCACATCCCTCAGGGTATCTAGATAAAGTCTTCATTGGATCCTTGTCAACCCCCAACATCAATAAAGGAGAAAAGTTATGGAAGTAGAAGATGAACCAAACTGGATAGACCCAATTAAAGCATACCTGGAAAAAGGATAGCTACCCTAGGATCCATAGGAAGCAAAGAATGTTAAAAGGCACAGTGCTCACTTCTCCATTCACAACAATACCCTTTACAAGAGGGTATACTCACTTCTTTAGCTTAAGTGTCTCAGGCCAAGTGAATCTAGGTATGTCCTCCAAGAGATTCATGAGGGGTCATGTGGGATGCATATAGGAGGGAAAGCATTAGTAGCCAAGGCACTTTAGAAAGGCTACTATTGGCCGATGATGAAAATGGATGCAAGATCCGTAGTGAAGAGATGCCTGTCATGCCAGAATTTTGCGAACATGATAAATTCGCCAGGCACTGAGCAAGTCCCTATAAACAGCTCTTAGCCCTTCGCTAAGTGGGGAATAGACATTGTGGGACCTTTACTGATGGCTTCAGGATAAAGAAAGTTCTTAATAGTGGCAATGAATACTTCACAAAGTGGGTCAAAACAGAGCCCTTAACAACCATCTCAGCTGATAACATTATCAAGTTCATATGGAGAAACATCATTTGCAAATTTGGAATTCTATATCAACTCATTAGTGATAATGGCAAGCAGTTTAATAATACAAAGATCAGGGATTTCTGCGGAGGATTGAGCATCAAACAGCATTTCTCCTCGGTAGACCATCCCCAGACCAATGGGTAAATAGAAGTTAAAAATAGAACTATCCTTCAGGGGATAAAGAGATACTAGAAGGATATGGAAGAGACTGGATTGAAAAGCTCCATCATATACTCTGGGCATATCGAATGAAACCAAGGGAGCCGACAGGCGAAACCCCCTTGCACTGACCTTCAGCACCGAAGAAGTCATCCCTGTTGACATAGGGCTGCCTATTGATAGAGTCCTTTATTGCAATGATGATGAAAATGACCAGCTGAGGAGGATCAAATTAGATCTATTGGAGGAACTAAGGGAAGAAATAGTCATAAGAACCACTTCATATAAGTGAAGGTTAGAAAAATACTTTAACATGAAGGTGAAAAAAATAAGTTTTGAAGAAGGCAGTTTAGTGACGAGAAGCGTCAAAGCCATAGGCAGAAGATAAAGAATTGGAAACTTAGCCCAACATAGGAAGGACCCTTTAGGGTTCAGTAAGTGATTGAGCCTAGAACATATAAACTACTGACTCTAGAAGGCACAAAGATACCTCACATATGAAACATACAACATTTGAAAATGTACTACCAATGATATTGAAATTAATGAAAATTCACCTTCTAAGTCCAAAATATGTATTTGATAATTTCTATTTTTTCTTTAATACCTTCCTTGGGAGACACTAAGTCCTTGATGAAGGGTATAAGACCTGTTTGGCAGGCAAAAGACCTTTCTGGGGGCACTAAGCCCTTGATAAAGGACATAAGACCTACTTGACAGGCAAAAGACCTTCCTTAGGAGGAACTAAATCCTGGATGAAGGATAAAAGGCCTACTTGACATGTAAAAGACCTTCCTTGGGAGGCAATAAACCCTTGATGAATCATAAAAGACCTGTATGACAAGCAAAAGACCCTGTAAGAGGGGTAAAAAACCCTTGATGAAAGATAAAAGACTTGTTTGACAGGAAAAGGACCTTCTAAAGGAAGGTAAAAGGT
>CAOJBK016186729.1:0-11213 GCA_948294925.1 Codiaeum variegatum | reverse complement strand
TAGAACTTGGATTTGGTTTTTTTTTTTTAATTTAATCTCTTATTTAAAGTAATGGTATGTACTCTTTTTTTTTTTTTTGATTGATCCTTTTCTGTATTCCATTTCTATTTAAGTTATATGCATATGGCTTATTCATGCCACTTATATTTAGTTTAGGGGAGGGATTTTTTTTTTCATTTTGGGAGATTTCACCCAAATTGGTTTTCCCCTCATTTATATAATTAATAAAATATATCTCTTATAAATAAAAAAAAAGAAGTTTACATAACTTACATATAACTATGATTTACATTATAATTTATACATCTTGGTCCCATAAAAAAATTTCTGACTCCACTACTACATGAGCCAAAAGACTTAAAAACCAACAAAATTCAGTTCGCTCTAATCAGGTTTCTTAGTAGAAGAGCTCTAATCTTATATATAACTCAGATAGCCTATACAAGTATGAACAAGTTTGATATTTGATATTTCAGAGGTCTAAATTTTTTACGACTCTCCAAAACCTCCAAAACATAAGAATATGGTATATTTTAATTTTCTATCTAGAGTTAGAGTTTAATAGAAAATAATTTCTAGTATAAATAACCATTACAAATTAAGGTTATAGATTAATTGCACACTAGAATATAGTCTAGAGATAAAGTTTACTTTTAGGCAATTGATCCATAATTAAATTCCCTTTCCCATTTAAAAAAAAATATTATAAATTAATTACTCTCTTCTTTTTTTTACATATAATTTTTATAATTATATACTAATTTAAGCATTGGAATGACTTTATTCAAGAACTCTTATAGTGTTTATTCAAGGTCTACTTTAAGCATAGGCTATTAAGGTATGTGCCTAAAACCTCAAAAAAAAAAAAATAAATTAAAAGACCCCATAAATTTATAAATACACATATATTAATATTACTGTAACATAATTATAATTTTATCTAATATGGGTATAATACTGACATAGTCCTCCAAGTTAGGATCCAACTCAATGATGACCGCGAAACCCTTAACAATAGCAGAGGTCAAACTTACCAAGCACCTCACCTGAGGAGAACCTCCCAAGGTCCTCACCTGTGAAGGTCGAACCTTTTAAGGTTCTCCCTCCCAAGGTCCTCACCTATAAAGGTCGAACCTCCTAAGGTTTCCCCTCCTAAGGTCCTCACCTGCGAAGGTCAAACCCTCGAAGTTCACTTACCTACCCTGCGGGTCCCAACCCTCTACTAGGACGACACCTATCCCTCACATAATAGCAGATTGTCACATCACAGTCTCATCACAAGACTTTAAGAGCTAACCTCTGAGTGACATCTGTCCTATCATCAATAAATAAAGGGTTTCTTCTCCCATGAAAGGTAATTCAAACCTCACATTTCATACTCTCTCTCAACACTCTCTCTCCCTCTACCTTACTGACTTGAGCATCAAAGAGTTATCGCCCGCAGATACCCCATCCGGCACCTTTGATCTTGTTTTCTGTGCAGGCTCCACATTCAACCAGGAAACTATATTTCAAACTTGGAGTAATCAAAACCTCCATCAGTATCAATCTAAAAGGATTTTAATATAATTATAATTTAAAAAAATTAATTAAGAAAAAAATATTTTAAATATGATTCACATTTATATATTTTTATACGAATGTCAATAAATCTTACAAATATCATTAAAAATTTAAACCATCATTTCAAAATTTTTATTTTAAAGAATATTTTAATTTTGCCATTATAGTTATGATTTATAGCTTTTTTTTTTTGCAAAATTTTCATTTTTATAATCTTTATCATTTTAATAAATTCAAGAATTGCTCTTTGGAGTAACAAACTTTGGATTTGAATCTCTTTTACATTTAGCGAGTTTTGTTTTAAACAATGTTAAAGTTATGTAGCCCGTGATATACAGGACTCTTTATTTTATTAAAAATTTGAATTTATTACTAATCATCTAAGGCTTCATTTTCAATAAGTTCGGCCATGCATTATTTTGTGTCTTTTAGTATTTTAGAATCGCACTTGTTAGAAAACCACGACATCAGTATTCAATAATTTGAAGACACTACATTCCATATTTTATTTAATTTTGTATTTAATAACATTAAGTTTGATTTTTATGAAAAAAAAAACCATTAAATTTGATTTCTAGATATTTGTATGAATTTTTGGGCTCAACTCAACTCAATAAAGCCTTAACTCCAAATTAATTAGGATCGACTATATAGATTTGCTTTCTCAACTCGGGACGATCGTGAATCATATTATCGGAAATGTGTAATGACTCAAGATCATTTTGAATTACTCTACTCCAAGTAAGCTTAAGTCTATCTCTCCTCTTTTTACTCACATCTACTTTAAGGTATTCTAATTTTCTAACCGGTGTATCTAAAAGTCTACGTTGAATATGTCTGTACCATCTTAGTCTCTCTTATCTAAATTTGTCTTCTATTGGAGAAACACCGACTTTATCTCTGATGTATTTATTATGGACTTTATCCATTCTAGTATGGCCGCACATCCATCTTAACATTTTCATTTCCGCCACATTAAACTTAGAGACTTATTGTGCTTTTATAACCCAACATTCACTCACATATATCATAGTGGGTTTCACCGCAGTGCGATAAAATTTTCCTTTTAGTTTATGTGGAATCTTTCGATCACATAATACTCTGGAAGCACTCCTCCATTTCATCCACTCTGCTTTGATTCGACGAGCAACATTCCCCTCACAACCCTCATTCTCTTGCAAGATAGAGCCTAAACATCTCAAATGCGTGCTTTTAGGTACGACAACACCTTCTAAACACACTTCCATATGCTCCCTCCTACTACCTTCACTAAATTTACAATGCATAGACTCAATTTTCTTCCAATTAATTTTGAAGCTTTTCGTCTCCAATATACTTCTATATTGCTTTAGCTTCCCTTCAACTCCTCTCATCCATGAGCACTATATCATTCGCAAACATCATACACTAAGAAATATCCTCTTGTATGCCCTTTGTCAATTCATTCATAATAATAGTGAAAAGATAAGGGCTTAGAGCTGATCCTTGATGTAATTCAATTGTGATAGGAAAGTTTCTTGTATCACCTTCGGCCGTACGTACACTACTAACTTCCTCATCATACATATCATTAATTACTTGAATGTATTTAACTGACACATTCTTATACTCGAGAGCCCACCATAAAACATCTCGTGACACTCTATCATAAGCTTTTTTCATATCGATAAACACCACGTGTAGATCTTTTTTCATCTCTCGATACTTCTCTATCAGCCTTCTAATAAGAAAGATTGCTTCCATAATGAATCTTATAGATATAAAGTTAAATTAGTTAGTCTTGATAGGGACAATAGTGGGTGGAAATTTTCTATTCTTTATGGAAATTTGCTCTGAAAAGGCTAAGAACTACTCTAAAATTTATATTTATAAGCACGGTTGTAAAAATCGGACCACACCGGCCGGTCGGATCGATCCAACCTGAAGTCAGCCTCTGATTTGATTTTTATAACTAAAAAAATCAGTTGGTAAGTGAATCGGAAAAAACCAGTAGGAACCGGTCGAACCATAAAAATTGATTTTATTCAAAATAACATCATTTTTTTAGCTTACAAAATGTAGAAAAAAAATATACTAAAAAAATAAATCAAAACTAGAAGATATATTGACAGCACACATTCTTATTTTTTCCATTTTTTGAAATTTCAAATCCAAGCCTCTCTTAACTCCATCCTTTTCAAGTTGGATCTTAACCATCTCCTCTTTCAAACTTCTGCTTCCTTTCATCAGCAACTTGGTTTCAAGGTAAGTTCCAATTTTCAACCGATACTTTCACTACATATAAGAAGCTTGCAAAGAAGACGACAAAAAATAGACCTATCCCGCACTAGATCTGATGCTCACTGATGGCGATACCGACGTCGTACCAACCAAGTTTAATTTTTGAAGATGCTTTAGTTTACTATCAAATAGAATTTGTTCAAAGTTTAAGAGAAAATTATGAAGAATTTTTTTTAGAATATTAAGGGCTTGAAATTTTTCTGGGTTGGGAAAAGTAATGTTTTATATGAAGAGGATTTGAAAAAAAAAAAATGAGATGTTTGGGGCAAATTCTTATGTGATCCCTAAACCATGCCGCTGGATGGTTAAGGACCCATGAATATTAATTTATTTATAAAACTTCTGACTTTTTATCTATTGTTTTTGTTTCCGTGTTATATTATTAGTGATTTGTTTTTCCTCATATTCTCTCTCTTTTTTATCTTTTTTTTTTTTTTCAAATTCTATTATTAATATATTTTATTTTTAATATTATTTTATTTACCAAATATAAAATATAATATTCATTTAACTTCCAACTAAGATTCGTTATTTGGTAATGGAATATGTATTTTTTAGTTAACTGATAATTTTTATTTTATTATTGTTAAACTTATTTTAATTTTATTTTTAATGAATATCCATCACCTTATATATTTAGATATTCATATTGCATTTTAACATGGTATTCATTTTATACTCTTATACATTTTTATAGATAAATTATACATTATATATATTAGAACTATATATTAAAAAAATGTAAAATATATATTTACATATCTGAATTGTACACTATATGTGTTTAAATTATATATCTGATATTTAAAAAAAAA
Organism: Codiaeum variegatum; assembly: GCA_948294925.1. NCBI lineage: Eukaryota > Viridiplantae > Streptophyta > Magnoliopsida > Malpighiales > Euphorbiaceae > Codiaeum > Codiaeum variegatum. The sequence continues at coordinate 6,555 of CAOJBK016186729.1, read as the reverse complement.
ACTCTTCTCGTAGGATAATTATTTAAAGTATATACTGTAAATATATACTAGATAAGTTTTATAGCTAAATCATATATTATATATTGAATTATACATTAGAAAAAAAATTAAAATATATATTACAAATTGATGAAATATACATTATAATAAAAGAAATATATATTATTTATATGTCTGAATTATTTATTAAAAAGCATAAATATATATTATATATTTGAATTATATATAACATGTATCTAAATATATTACATTACATTGAATATTGTATACATATTATAATCTTTTTACACTTTTTATGTTAATTATACATTATACATTCGAGTTATACATTAAAAATAAAAGAAATCTATATTATAAATTGGTGAAATATATATTAAAATAATAGAAATATACATTTAATTATATGCCAGAAATATTTATTGAAAAAAAGAAATATACTTTATATATTTGAATTATATTTTACATGTATCCAAACTATACATTAGATGTCTCTAAAATTATTTTTTTCATAATATAATTATTCAAAGTATATATCCGAGGTATATATCAAAATTCTATATTATGTGTGCCTTAATTATATATTAGAAATAATAAAAATATACTTTGAAAATATATGAATTGTACATTAGATGTGAAATTATACAAGAGCAAAAACATAAACAAGCATAGAAGGATGAAGAGTGAAATGCTCTTTTTCTTACTTTCTCTCACTCTTACTCTTATGCACCAAGTGTCAGTTCACTATCACTGCAATATCTTCGTTCACTTGATTTGAAGTTTTAGCTACTTCCATTATCGATTCTATAATTTCTAATGAAGATGAAAATAGATCTAAAGTTGAAAACTTATCACTATTCATCATTTTCAATAGATCCTCAAAACATAATTCAAAATATTAAATCTACAAACAAGATAAATAGCGATTTTTATTTTACTTAAGAGGATTTCGTATTTCATACAAAATAATAGTGAGATTGAGAAATGAAATGAAATCATTCAAAAAGATATGTAAAATCAATGAGTAGAAGTTGTTTTTTAGTTGAAATGTTTTTCTCAAAATCAAGAGTTCTCAGAATTTGAGATTTCTAAGCTTGATTTTGGTAAGAAACCAAAATAGAAGATCACACAAGTTTATTGTATTTTTTAAATATATGGACCTTGGATCACATAGTTGTATGATACAAGGACCATGTAAGTCCATCTCGATACCTGGTTTAAATACTTGTTGATACGGGTCTATATAAAATGGGCCTAAAAGGATAGAGACCCAAATAAATACATAAGCCCATATTAGAAAGTAATAGTCCAAAACACCCATAAGCATAGAAGGTCTGGACCACTTGCTTGGGAAAAAACTGGACCCGAAGGTCCACCTGGAAGAGGGACCTTGCCAATTGGCTTGTGCTAAGTCTAACACCTATTCATTTATAAACCCTTTATTTATTTTGTAATCTTCCGATGTGGGATTGATTTCCCAACACGCCCCTTCAAGTGCAACCGGGCTTGGCAATGCGACCTAACACCAACGGCCGGTTGACACTTGGTCACAAATGGACCGACTGACATATCATATTTAGGATCGGTCCGGACTGAATTATCATCAGTCCAACAAAGGGGACTTGAACATGGATCCCAAGATCCAGCCCGTTTAGGCATGAAGCTCCGATACCATATTTAAGTCCATGAGCCCGTACACAAGTGGGCTTATAAATGAGCATGTGTTAGAACTCACTTGCACAAAGCCAATTGGCTTGTGCTAAGTCTAACACCTATTCATTTATAAATCCTTTATTTATTTTGTAATCTTCCGATGTGGGATTGATTTCCCAATCATTCACTCCATGAACGTTACAAATACAGTAAATGTCCATACCATTAATAACTGACAAATAAATGCTCATTATGGAAGTAGTCCTTAAACTACCATATATAATGAGCAACAACACACTTTTAAGGTATGTTTTTACAAATCCCTAAATACCAAACTAAGCATTAAGATCACCTTCAGGTCACCCACTTTGTAAACGTTATAAAACCTTCGGATCATTCACTCCATGAACGTTACAAATACAGTAAATGTCCATACCATTGATAACTGACAAATAAATGCTCATTATGGAAGTAGTAGTTAAACTACCATATATAATGAGCAACAATACACTTTTAAGGTATGTTTTTACAAATCCCTAAATACCAAACTAAGGATTAAGATCCTTTGCTGACTTGAGCATCGGGGGATTATTGCCAGTCACACACCTGGCCCTCTAACGTTCTCAGTTGTTCATTTGTGCAGGTTTTTACAACTCTATTCAGGCCCAAGATCAAAAGTGATCAAGTCCAAGACTTATCACTTGTATTGTAACGATTGGAAAAAGATAAGACTGAAAAAAGTACTTTTATTTTTTATTTTATTTTCTTTCTAGAGAATAAGACTAAATAAGTGGTTAAATGTTGATGAAATCAAGGTCTCAACTTCAAAGCCTTGTTTTTTTTTTTTTTTATGAAGCATGAGAGGCTTTTATAAAAAAAAAGGGGGTTTAATAGTTTGACTGGCCGGTTAGACTGATCGGATTGGTCGGACCGTGACCTAGTCATGGAGTAGGTTAAATAATCGGTCCGATTTTAACAACATTGTTTGTAAGAATGAGAATAAGAATATTTCACCTCCTCCGTTAGCGAGAATGAGCAGAGATAAGAAGATTTGGAAAACTAATAATAATAATAATAATAATAATAATAACAGAGATAAGAAGATTTGGAAAACTAATAATAATAATAATAATAAAAATAAAAGAGCAAAGATGAGAAGTGCATTTTCCATCGACAGAATCCTAATTCTCATCCCATGAAAACCAGATATTACACTTGTATTATTATTCTCATTATATTACTCAATGGAATTATACATAGTTAAAAACATAGATATTCTAATTTTATAACTCACTTTTTATAATTTTCTAATAAAATGATGATTCTAAAGAACTTTAGGTTGGATTGATTTTTTTTTTATATTTAGTGTGTCCAACTTATTAATATCTATTGGATGAATATATTTTTATTTTTCCATAATTATTTAAATTTTATAGATTTTATAAACGTTATACTTGATATCTAGCTTAAGTGAGTGAGAGGTTTCAGATTATAGTCTCCTAAGTTGGTACCTATTAATGGACTGTCATATCCAATTTGCTTAAGTAATTATTAAATGAAAAAAAAAATTAAAATAAAAATTGACTTTAGTCAATGGTGGTGAAAATTGCAAAATTCAAGTGGGATTGAGAGTTTTCAAAAGCAAGTTGTATGATAGCTTGCAATATAGAAGCAATAAATTCTCACTCTACATATATACTTTGCATGATTTATAAGAATATCTTTTGATATTCACAAAATTGAAAGATTAGCAAATCTAAAAAGAGAGAGGTGCAATGAGTTTATGAGCATGTGAGCTAGAGCCATTTGAGAGCTCTAAAGATTTGTCAAAGAGTAATTTTTATGTGTATTTAGTAAAAGTTTTTCTAAAGGACGAGTGATAAAGCAGAAAGAATATTGTCAAGAGATAACAAATTCGGGAAATATCGAGCGTGTGAGTGCTACTATTTTATTTTCATGTTTGTAAATAAAAATTTATTTTTTATACCAACAAATTTTTAATTTGAGAAAGACCTACTCGGAGTTTGGCCTATGAACGGAGCCTAAAATAAAGGGTGAATCACATCAAATTTGGTCTACTATTTTATTGCTTATTTTTTTTTATAAGATTTTTCCATTATATAATTTTTTTTTTAACTTTTTTTTTTCAACAAGTGGTATTAGAGTCAAGTTGGGATTTGTGTTAGATAATCATTATGGAGGGAAAAATAACCAAGATGATAAGTCTTAATGTCTCAAACTACCACATCGGGACAAACAAAATTCAATTTACCAGTGTTCACAACAAAGCCTGATGTCAAATCTAATGAAGAGTGGGCATTTGAACATGAGTAAGTGTATGGTTTTATTCGACAATTTATGGAAGATAATGTTTATAATCATATTTGCAGTGAATGTTGTGGAGGAAACTCGAGGAGCTATATGCTTCAAAGATCGGTAATAATAAATTATTTTTTTTTGAAAAAACTAGTATAGATAAAATATCGAGAAGGTACCTCTATAGCGAATTACTTAAATGAATTTCAAGGGATCATGAACCAGTTGTCAGGAATTGGCATAAAATTTGATGATGAGGAGCTTGACCTTATAATGCTAGCCTCCGTGCTAGAGTCATAGGAAGCTCTAACGATTTTAATAATCATTTCAACAGTTAATGGTGTTGTTAATATGGAATCTGTAAAATGTAGCATCGTGAATGAAGAGATGAGATAGAGATCACAAGGCTCGACCTCTTCAACACAATCAAAAGTTCATGTCAAAGATTTTAAGGGGAGGAGCAAATCTAGAGACAAAAGTATAGGAAGATAAAAAAAAATACTAATACAGAGTGCCATCACTGTAAGAAAAAGGGTCAATTTAAAAGGTTTTGCTAAAAGTTCAAAGAAAAAAGGAAAAAGAGTCAAGAGAGAAGATAGTAGTGATGATGAACAAGCATCAACAACTACTTTTGAATTCACATTTTAGCACCACTAAATCCGTCTTGTCAATACAAACCCATAGACTCAAACTGGGCTCAAATCAGACTCAAAACATGCTCAAAATTGCAAAAATATTGAGATTGGATCGAACTAAACCAAACCAAGCTAGAACGCACTGCACTTGGACCAAGCTTACTGTACTGTTGTAGAGAGCATTGTACATACGTAGAGAGCATTATGCATACACAGAAGACTCTACTCATGCTCATAAAATTAGACTTTTCATACCATGTTTCTCTATAAATTCGACTTTCAACAACTTTTGATCACGTTGAACCTCTGTCGATTTACATTATAAAAATTATACCTTAAACATTGTGGAGACCCGTTCCAACCGAATCAAACCATCCGACCCCCCCAGTCCCTCGACACCGCAAGCTAAAGGTAAAATTCTGAATTTTATTATTGTAATTTTACTTTTCTTTTAAAATCCTAAACATGACTAGGATTGTATTGCTCAAAAATATTTTCATAAAGTAAAATTAAAATTGACTAAAAGCCAATTTGGTTAATTATTTTTATAAATCAAAATCAATTAGCATTTGAACACTAACCACTCACTTTTATCACAATAACTTCCAACCCTTCGTAAGAAGGGAGAACGACGTGGGTTTGATTCTCATTTAAAGGGATATGTCGGCAAGCCTTATTCTGATAGGCTTCAACTCCAAAGCTTATTTTCTTTTATCTTTTTCTTTAAAAATCATTTTATTACTTTTTTTATACATTTTGTTGCTTTTCTATAATATATTGTTGCTATTACGTTTATAGTTATCCTTTTAGTACTTTTTTTATTCTTTTATTATATTTGTTATTGTATTACATATTTTGCCTAAGGAGAATGTATGACATTCCTATACCCTATGGCTAGAGGAGGGATCCTCTCGTTATAATATTTTGGATTGCATTTTATTACTTTATTTATGTTCTATTTTATTACAATTTTGGAGATGTGTGCTCTGCTTAGTACCATTTTGGCTAGAGGAGAGACCCTTGTTATTTCTTTCCTTTTTCTTTATCATTATATTTTTTCGCTCTTATTATTGTCATTCATACCAATATCTATCATGCATCATCTTATAATTGTTATAATTATTCATTCATCACTTTATATCGTCTTGCATACATAAAAAACCAATTTTAACGGAATCTGAAACCTTTTAGCTAAAAGATAGAAAAAGTCACATTTTTCTAAAATATTTAAATCCAAACTCACAATCTTCGAATCCGACTTTGGTTTGCTGATCAAAATCCAATTTTTCATTGGCTTAAAAAATCATTTTATATGGAGTTAATCAACTGGTTTCTTAATCACTATTAAAAATCCTCATTTTTATAAACATTAAGTGGCGACTCAAAAACGCATTTGCACTTGCCCTAGAATGGACCTAATGAGTCTTCTTGTGTGAGAACTTTGTACACATTCGAATACCAAAACACACAATATGCCAAAGGAGGGTGATTTCCTCAAAGTAAAGAATCTTGAGGCCGCTGAGGCATTCACACGGGGGCCTTATAACTGGTGACTCCACTGGGGACTTGTAATTAAAATTTCAAAATTTAAAATGAGGGTTGTTTTTAGTAAAATCTAATTTTGGCTAAAACTTTTAATATAAGGCTTTTATGCATCATTTTGACATGCACCTCTATTTCTATGAAATTAAGGATAAAAAGTAGCATTGAGTGGGCTTCCTTTCTGACGATTACCTCACCGATAGTGAAATCATCCAACTCAAGCCATACTCCCTAGTTCTGCTAATAGAGGTAACGAGTGTTGCACGTACAGTTAGACCCATGCGAATCTCTTAGATTCACCTGTGGATAGGTATATCGCACCTCTAGTCACTGAGTAACCTTAAAACAACCAAACTTTATATAATGAATAGAACTTGACCTTAGGTTTCGTGTATTATAATACATATATTAT